>CAMOHE010051267.1:0-10505 GCA_946598075.1 Artocarpus hirsutus
CTGCATGGTGATCTCGAAGAAGAAATCTATATGGAAGCTCCTCCAGGATTTAGTACCACAAAGAGAAATATGGTGTGCAAACTAAGGAAAGCATTGTATGGACTAAAGCAGTCGCCCAGAGCTTGGTTTGGTAGGTTTGCAAGAGCAATGTTAGCAATGGACTATAAACAAAGCCAAGGCGATCATACTCTGTTCATAAAATACTCTGCTTTAGGGGGAGTGACTGCGCTGATTGTATATGTAGACGACATCATTGTCACCGGTAATGATCCAAAAGAAAGGGAAATACTTAAAGCTAAGTTGGCCAAGGAATTCGAAATGAAAGATCTTGGAAAGCTAAAGTACTTCCTAGGAATAGAAGTTGCTCACTCAAAGGAAGGAATCTTCATCTCACAACAAAAGTATGTGATTGACCTATTGAAAGAGACAGGGAAAATAGGTTATAGACCAATAGAGACAACAATTGAGCCGAATCACAAGCTCAGAGAAGCAGTTGATGATGAACCAGTGGATAAAGGAATGTACCAAATACTTGTTGGAAGATTAATCTACCTATCCCATACCAGGCCTGACATAGCTTATGCGGTTGGTGTTGTAAGTCAATTCATGCACAACCCGAAACGAGTCCACCTCCAAGCAGTGTATAGAATCCTTCAATATCTCAAGTCGTGTCCAGGACGAGGCTTGCTCTTCAAGAAAGGATCATGTATGAGCTTAGAAGTGTACACAGATTCAGACTATGGTGGATCAGTTTTAGATAGGAGGTCAACCTCGGGTTATTGTGCCTTCCTTGGGGGGAATTTGGTAACTTGGAGGAGCAAGAAACAACCAGTAGTTGCAAGGTCAAGTGCAGAAGCAGAATTTCGGGCCATGGTACTTGGAATTTGTGAGTTATTATGGTTGGGAATAATTCTAAATGATCTCAGAATTCCAGTAGAGAGCCAATGAAGTTGTATTGTGATAACTAGTCAGCCATTAATATTGCACATAATCCAGTGCAGCATGATCATACCAAGCATGTGGATATAGATCGGCACTTCATAAAAGAAAAACTCGATAGTGGATTAATTTGTACGCCATATGTCTCGACAGAAGGACAATTAGCAGATGTGTTAACAAAAGGGATAGCTGGTCACATTTTTTAGAAAATTGTTGGCAAGCTGGGGATAAAGAATATTTACTTCCCAGCTTGAGGGGGAGTGTTGGAGAATATAACTTAGGAGTGATTTGTGAGTGATTGGTGAGATAAATCAGGGATGTAAATTTTTCTTCTTTTTTTTTTTTGCATTGATTATAGGCTGATTTAGTCAAAATGCTAATTATAGGCTGATTTGGTTAACTCCATTATTTTAGGGATATGATTGTATTTTAGGGATATGATTGTTTTTCTGATTCTAGCTGTATCTAGCCTATAAAAGTCTACCTTTTGTATTACAGATTAAAATAATAAGAAATATAACTTTTCCTAATTCCTGACTTTTGTGATAGGATTACCTCAGGTGCTTGAACTGCAGCTCGAACAGGTGATTGAAAAAGCTTAGGTCGAGAGTTCGGTATTCGCCTCCTGGAATAGACTTGTAGTGGTTGTGTAGTGCCTTGATTTCCCTTTTCCTTTATCATTCCATGTGACTTGGGTGAATGAGTAGGAAAATTAACCATTGATGTTGACTCGGTAGGGTTGGAATCGGGCTGTATAGATGACAAGACAGGTGTGTCAATGTTGACCCAATATTTGTAGACTTAGATGACTAGGAAACTCTAAGAAGAAACTGATCTTTATCCTTATCTTCACTCAAATTCTCCCCTTGAAGATAGGAATTTTGAAAATATGACCTTGTTGCATCAAATGTAACGTCAGCAGAGATGAAAAACTTCCTTGTTGGGGGATGGAAACATTTGTACCCTTTTTGAGTGCAAGAATAGCCAACAAAAACACACTAAGAGCACGTGGATTGAGTTTTCCCCTATTTTGCTAATGACCACGAACAAAAGCAATGCTGCCGAAAACCCTTAGAGTGAGATTGTTTGAGACATTGAAGTTCGGGAAGAATTTCATGAGAGTTTCCATTGGGCTTTTGAAATCAAGGACTCTTGTTGGCAGTCTATTTATGAGATGAGCAACAGTTAGGACGGCTTTTCCCCAAAATTGTTAAGGAACATTTTAGTGAAACAAGGATGCTCTTGTGATGGCAAGGAGATGATCGTTCTTTCGCTCGACAACTCCATTTTGTTGAGGCGTGCTAACGCAAGAGGATTCATCAATGATTCCTTCTTTTTGAAAAAATGGAGAGAGGAACTGATTGAAGTAATCCCTAGCATTGTCGAATCGAAATCTCTTAATGCCAATGTCAAATTGAGTTTTGATCATATTGTAAAAATTGGGAAAAATTGTGCTAATATCATATTTATTTTTCATAAGATATATGCATGTCACACAAGTACAATCATCAATAAATGACACAAATCATTTTGCACCTGAAATATTAGGAACTGTGGATGGCCCTCAAATGTCAATATGAATAAGAGAAAAAAGAACAAAAGTTTTTGTATTACTTATTGGAAAAGAAGAACGCTTATGTTTAGCAAGTTCACAATCACTACAATGAAAACTGTCAACTAAGGACCCTTTAAACAACGAAGGAAACATAAACTTAAGTACACTGAATGACGGATGACCCAAACGACGATGATAAAGCTATATTTTGTCTTTATTAGTAATGACTGACTCAGACAGGACTGATAAAGGGCGAGAACTCTCAACTCTAGCACTTCCACTTTGTTCTTCCAAATGGTAAAGACCGTCCTTTTTACTAGCATGTCTAATCATCCTCTTCATGCCCAGTTCCTGAAACTCACAATGAGATGGGAAAAAAGTCACACTGCAATTAGAATCCTTGGTGAGATTTTTAATCGAAACCAGGTTTGTAAAAAGTTTAGGAACATGGAGGACGTTTTTGAGAGTTAGGCTATTATTGATATAAACATCCCCCTGTCCCACAACAGTAATGGTGGATCCATTAGCAATTGTTGTTTTCCTATGGCTAGAGCATGGAGTATAGGTAATAAAATTTTGAGAGAAAAATATCATGTGGTCGGTGGCTCCAGAATCAATTACCCATATATTTGGAGAAACTTTATCCGAAACATTAGAAGTATAAGAAGAGAAAGAAATACCTAAAAAAGCCAATGAGCATGTACTTGCCATGGAAGGTTTTTCAAGTGATCCCAAAAAATTTTTTAACCTTTCAATGTCTTCTCTGCTCAATTCAGAAATTGAACTTTGTGGATTTCCTTCGCTGCTTGGATGAGTATTAGCCACATGCGCTTGTCCTCGTTCACTTTTAGTCCTATTGGAGAAATTCCTATTCATATTTGGAGGTCTTCTATTGAGTTTCCAGCATGTCTCTCTCGTATGGCGGTGTCTTTTGCAGTAGCTGCACCAGAGTCTTTCGACTGCTTGTTGAGAGGTTTTGATGAGTCAGCCTGCTTATTGAATCCTTCACTGGGCTATAACATGACAAAGTCTTTATTTTTAGCAGATTTTGTCACTAGGGCAGATCCATCTACAGCTTGAGCCTCAAGCATAACACTCCTTCTGCCTTCTTCAGCACGGACTATTGAAATGGTCTCATTTAGAGATGGCAGATCCTCTTTTCCTAAGATCTGCACCCTTACAGCATCAAATTCAATATTAAGACCAACAAGGAAATCATAAATACGGTCTTTTTCAACAAACCTCTTGAGAATTGCTGCATCTGAGTTACACTTCATCTCAATACACTGGTAATGATCCAACTCTTGCCATAAGCCTTCCAAGAGACTGGAATATTCTGTGACCATACGGGTTCCTTGCTTAATCGCCGAGATTTTTGTCTTTATCTCGTAAATTTGGGCAGCATCATGAACTTTGGAATAGGTTTGTTTGACCATATCCCAAATTTCCTTGGCTGTATCAAGAAACATACATGTGTCGCTTATTTCTGGAATCATCGAATTCCACAACCAAGTCATCACTAGCGAATCCTGTTCCTCCCAAGCAGCAAACTTCGGGTCTTCTTTTGCAGGTCCTGTTCCAAGCAAATGACTTAGTGTGCCTCTTCCCTTCAAGAACATACGAAACAGCTGTGTCCACTTCAGATAATTTCTTCCATTTAGACGATACGCTGCTTGTATATTCTGCAAATCACCTGTTGAAACTATTGCATAATTCTCGGTTGAAGGCACATCCGAGACAGGACTAGTTTGAGTGGTTTCAGACATGACTGATTAGTTGGAAGGACTTTTGGTTAGAAAGGGAGATGTGGAGGAATCGGATGGAAAAAAAAAATTTTCCAGGAACGATCGTAGAGCTCTGATACCATGTAGAGATTGTAGAGAATAGAAAATCTGATTGTTATTCTATATTCTCTGAAAAATACATTATATACACGTTTGCTACCTCACTAAAAAGGAAACTATCCTAACAAGAATATACACCAAATATACAGCTCAACTAATCCCTAAAAAACAGGGATTACATAAGTCATCCACACGGTTTTCTTTTTAAAAACAATATCTCGACAATAATCAACTGGATTCTGAAAAACATGTCTATAACTTCCTATCATACTAGTAATTGAAAATTCTCTAAAAAATTATAGAAAGGTACATCGTTAGTTAGGAGGGGGAAAAAAAGAAAGAGGATACCGATATAACGGGCCAGAAGAGGATACTCGGGCGCATACTTGACATTGTGTGCGCTCTCTGTCGAGCTAATTGCATCCTGAAAGCAAATACGTAGACAACAACTATTAATTATTTTTCCAAAAAAAATTTCCCTCGTCTTTGTGCTACCAAGAGAATGAAACCTAAGAACTCTATGCTAGAAAAGGTAAAAATTCAGATGAATTAAAAAAGTAGCAGCCCAAAATAACGAACCTTCTTTGCCAGATCATGGTAAACTTGGGCTGTGTCGTTTGTTGGAAGAATTACTCTCAAACTACCGAAACAAATCAAAACAAGCGTCAGAATAGGAAAACATTGATTATAAGAGCATGAACCAGACGGCACAAGGCTCATATTTCTTTGCCCTGGCAAAGGAAGGACTACATCATCAATCGTAAATTTTCCAGCAAGAATATCTTCTGTAGTAACGGCCTGCAAAAAAGGTTAGAAGCTTATTAGATTTCTTGAAATCCTCACAACGTAAATCACTTTTGACGATCAACAAATGGCAGGATGGCACAAATTCAAGATGGTACAACTTTTAAAACCTCCAGAACCATGATTAATATTTTCCCATGATAAAAAATTATAAATCAGGGAGATGTTGGTAAAGCAGAGCCTGCCCTATTAGATGGGTTTTATTAGCAGGACAAGAAGACTAAACAAACAAAAGAATAAAAATTAAACAACCTTCACGGGATTATTTTTTTCTTCGGGAAGATCTGCGCCAGAGTCGTCTAAATCATGAGAATCAAATACGTCATTCGAGTCTTCGTCTTTGCAATCAGCACCGGTAATTCCTTTCACCTTCTCGTTATTATATTCTTTACAGTATACCAGGTCTCCCACCACAACTTGGTCAGGTCCTGCAAAATGACGAAGTTATATATATGATATAGGTTGCAACTAATGGATATAACAAGAAGAAAGTGGCAGCCCAACTATAAAATGTGCATAGAGAGACCCAAACAGTGTCTATGGAGAGAGAGAGAGCACAAATAAGAGGCTACCATATTTTTGCACCCTCGTACTAGCTGCATGGTTCAATAGGTAGCTTTGATAACTATGTACGTACCTGAATGCACGGGTATAATAATTTTTTCTGAGAAACACCTTAAAAATAATTTACTGGAGGTCAAGTGAATATTTAAAATATAAAATAAAAAAATTAAAAGAGCACTTTTTGCAAGAAGCAAAAGCTTACATCATTCTCAAAGTTCCAGGTATTGCTTTCAGAGCCTGCAGGTAGTTCCCGGGACATTTTTTCAAGCTCTGCAGCTGTATGAGAGTGGGAGAGAGAACAACATAAAACTTATTATACAGCACGCAAATCGGATTAGAAATTAAAGTAAAAAACAGTTACAAATCACGTTAGTATACATACCAGGGAAAGAATTATCCGGCACAAACAACAATTTCTATTTCATTCTCCCTACAAGCAAACTTTGGAAAGCACCAAGTTTCATGAAGATCCAAGAGGTCTATAACAAGAAATTTGTATGGGAGAAGACATTAGAAACTTACAATAGCCCTTTCAGCAACCAGATGCCAAGGTAATTGCCTCAGGGTCCCATCGATATCATTAGTTTCCTTATAATATTCACGCGCTTTTAAGACTGCATCTCTTTGTATTTAAAGAACATGTTAAGAAAAACAAATACTGATTTTTCCAAATTTGGCTTAAAGGAGATTGCAAGAAATAAGTTGTTCAAAAGTAGTCAAGAATATAAGCACAATAGTTTAACCACAGGATATCGCCTTCTCTTGGATCAAGAATCATATTCACAGCAGCTTTCCACTCTCCTCTAAAGAGCATCGCGCCGATAAGATAAGTTGGCACACATCCACTTCCAAAGCACTGAAATCATTAAAGAATCAAATACGCGTCAATAAGAGAAACGCATGTTTGATTCTTTAATTGGTAGCTTATGTTCCAGTGAAATTTAAATCAAATAAGAGAATACAGCTGCCTAGTTGGTTTTCCATCAAACCAAACATCAATAAAGCAGAGCCAAGAAACGTCCAAAATAAAACATTTGGGAAACACACACAAGGAGAGGAGATAGAAAAAGTTAAGGAAGTACTTGTAGACCAAAATAATTGATAAAACCCTGTCTTCCTACCTAGTGCACTCGCAGATGCTTTAATGGTCTCTTCAGAACCTGCAACAACTCCTCTGAAAACGATAAGAGTGCAACAAAAAGCACACAATAAAAAATTGAAGTGGATTGTAAGACATATTTAATGAAAAAATTGATTTCACAAGGGAAATATCCTCACCGCAATGTGACAGTAAATCTGTTTCCCGAGAGTTGACCAAGGACAAGTTCTTCTTTGACATAGCTAACAAAAGATCCAGCAATCAGGCAACAAAGTATCCAAAGTAAGTAGTTACCAGAAATCACCCACTTTAATATCAATCAACCTATCATTGAGGGCAGCTAATCTACAAGCACGCTGCTTGAACACAGTTACCTAAATCATAATAGGAACCATCCATTTCAAGCATCAGTCTTCAAGCAAATTATCATTCCCAACAAGTTAAATTCTTCATAAATAAACCATTAGTGCTTCAAAATCCTAGCTGATATAAAAATTTTCAGTTCAAGATCCCTTCACAGTTGGCATAAATGTTGAGTATTTGTTCGTTCAATATATACCTACATCTCTATCTATAATATTACCGAATCAAAACTTAAAACTCAGAGAGAGAGAGATAGAGAGAGAGGAGGTGGAGGTTAAAAACTACCCTTTGAATTAAGACAGAACGCTTATCCTTTGTTCCTGTGAATCCAAATGAGCTTGGCTGTCAGACAAGATTATTAGTCAATCAGCAAAGCCTTCACCAAGATTGAGAAATGATATACACGCGTTCTATCTAAATCGATTCAATCAGAAAGTAATTCAAGTAATTATTTCTATCAAAAATCAAGGACATAGCCCTCTGTGCTTCTCACAACCGAAATTTAATTATGAATACATTAAGTAAGAAAATAAAAATAACAATTAAAACAAATGGAAAAGAAGAAAACCCAGGAACAAGTAATTACTCCTAATGCCTCCTGTGAATCCTTGTTTTCCTTGTAAAGATGAAACCTAAATGTCAACATCTAGCAGAAACTTTCAATTAAGAGTATGCAGATATCTCTGAGAATGACAAAAAGTTTTGCCTATGTTAAGAAAAGGCAGGAGCAAATATAACACCCTTTTTTTTTATTTTCCTTCCACCGAACCCTTATATCTTTGGAAAGCAGGTAAATGATGCACCCTTGTACCTGAGGAATTTGCCAACATGCTCTGGCCAGTCATTTGAACCCTTACTATCGAAAGATTTATCACCTCTTTCTTTTCATTTCTTGGAGTTCCTGCCTTGTTTGTTCTGCCCCCCAGAATTTAATCTCACGCGGATGCATTTTGACGAAGCATCTGGTCCATCAACGGCATCAGTGACAAGGAACTTGAAGTTCTTCTTGAAGAAATTATGTATTTCCTGAGATAATTGGAATTAATAATGAATTATTTGTTAATAACATTAGACCAGTCAGACACCTAAGAACAAATTCATTTAGTCTATTATTGAAACCAAACAAGAAAAAAAACCCAAAAAAAAACTTCAAAAATGGCAGGAAGCAAACCAATAAAATTATCACATTGCTTTAATTTCATCATCAATCTCCCAATTCTTACCATATTAAACAACTTATACACGTTCATGACGAGCTTTCTCACTTACCCAGTTGGATACTTCGCAAGACTCAAGTGCAAACTCAACTAAGACATATGAGTACATCAGGAAACAAATTTACTGAAATGAAAATTAACACTAACCGTTTTATGAGATTTATCGGAATTTGGTGAAAGAACAATAGGTGAAACTTCTTCACCGCCACCAGAATTAATTTGATTAATCACAGCTTCTAAACTCTCGGCATCGGAATCACCAGCAAGACCTCTAAAAGATTCAATTTCAGAAGCATAATTCTTGGTGGCAGCGTCATTCGTCGCAATTCTACTTTCCTCACGAGTCTGAACGAATCACAAGATGTATCAAAATCCTCAAAAACATAGATTTGCATGCAAAATGATATACTTAAAAAAAAAAAAAAAAGAGAAACCTTACCTTTGTGGGTGCATCCAAAGAGGTCAAATGGACAACATTCCCATCAGTATTTACTTCATTCACGATAAAATCAGAGTACCTAAAAAATAATCAAAATTAAAGAAAAAAGGAAACAATTAATAAAATTTCACAACTTTAACATTAAGTTGAAGAAGTTACAGTTTTTGTTTCTTTTTCCTTCCTCAGAACTACTCGTACGTTATTCTAAATCATTGTCATTTCATTCGTTAATTTTCCAGCTTTTTCTAATCATCCAAACAGCAAACAAACACGCATAAAAAGACCTTTGCTTAAGAATGCCGCGAAAGCCAGGGAGGTTGGAGGTGTAGCAGAATATGCCGACGTCGGATTCGTCAAGAGTTTTCATGGCGGTTAGGGCTTTGGGTGATGCTGCAATGGAGGTGCAGTTGCAGAGCGAGTAGGGTTTTGGAACGGAAATTCACGACGAAGACGAAGACGACGAGGACGACGATGCGTTGGGCCACAATTGGATTTGGGGTTTTATATCCCTTTCGTTTTACACAATATAGCTTTGGGTAAATTTGAAAGAGGGTTAAAAAATATTTGAAATTAAGTAAATGGTTTTTTATTTTTTGCATTAAAAAAAATTCTTCTAAACATTAAAATTGTCTCAATTTTAAAAAAAAGAAAGAAAAAAATTGTGTCGAAGAGAATAACCTAATCAAAATAAAAATAAAAAAAATTAAAGCTGTTTTGATGTTTAAAAAGTTAATATTTTATACCTAAAAACAAAACAAAATTTATTGGTCAAATAAAATTTTTTAAAAAAGTAATTTTTTTAAAAAAACTCAGCTTGCTTTTGGAATCTATTTTTGCTTTAAACAAAAATAGGTACTCCTCGTACAATTGAGCCATTATCGATTTATCAGTGTTCTGTTGTTTTTATTTTATAGAAGTTCTTCATTTTATTTCATTAAAATAACTGTCGTTTTTAATAACTGGTATTTTCTCAATGTTTGCCGTTTATTGCCTTTATAAGTCGATTCTGCTCGAACTCTGTTGTCTTTTTCATTTGTCATTCGTTTCGTCATCTTTTTTTCCGTAACATTATTGTTATGCAGTCTTTAATTCTTTTCGTCGTTTTTTAACTTTTTTTTTTAATTTTTTTTTTTAACTTTGTTAAGTTTCCATTGTTCTCGTCCATTTTCTCCAATGTTGTCGTTTATTCTATCTTATGCTATTCTCTTCCTTGTTGACTGTTCTTGTATCGGTTTTTTTTTCTTAACGACGTTTATTTATATTATTGTCGCGCCTACATTGTTGTCGTTATGATTTTAGAGTCCAAGTTTACTTTTGTTATCATTTCCCCTGTCGTCGTTTTCTATGGTTTGCTTCTCAGTTTGTTGTCGTCTACTAAGGTAATTCTACATTGTCCCAACTTTGTCCTTTCTCAGTTTGTTTTTTTCCCACTGTTTTCGTTTGTTGCCGTTATATTTCCCTTCTTCCTTCTAGTCGAACTTGCCATTGTTCTCTTTCTTATTTGCTGAATTGTCGGCGTTCACCTTTTTCGTACGTCGTTTTATCGGCGTTTATTAAAGTTTTGCAAAGTTTCTATTTGTTCTCGCCGATGTCTCCGTTGTTGTCGTTTATTTTATTTTATGTCGTTTTCTTCCTTGTTATTGTCCTCATGTCGTATTTTACTCTAAGTTGTTTTATCGTC
>CAMOHE010051268.1:0-35479 GCA_946598075.1 Artocarpus hirsutus
ATTTTTAGTTTCCTGCCCAAATTTAACCTTCGTGAAAGATTAAATTTTCGTAGGCTACTAAAAATTTCAAATATGCAAAACCTTCTACGACGGTTTTTATAAAAACCGTCGTGGAAGGTATGCATGTTTGAAATTTTTAGATAAAATTTTATTCATGCTGAACTTCCACGACGGTTTTTACAAAAAACCGTCGTGGAAGGTACCGAGACTTCCACGATGATTTTTAGTAAAAACTGTCGTGAAATGTTCATTTGAAATTTTTAGTAACCCGTCAAAATTTGATCTTTCACGAAGGTTAAATTTAAGCGGGATACTAAAAATTTCAAACCTCGGGACCTTCCACGATGGTTTTTATAAAAACTGTCATGAAAGGTCCCAAGGTTTAAAATTTTTAGTACCCGTCCAATTTAACCTTTCACGATGGTTTTTATAAAAACCATCGTGAAAGGTTTTGCATATTTGAAAATTTTAGAAGCCCATCAAAAATAAATCTTTCACGAAGTTTAAATTTGGGCGGGATACTAAAAATTTCAAATCTTAAGACCTTCCACGACAGTTTTTATAAAAACCGTCGTGAAAGGTACTGAGGCTTCTACGACGGTTTTTAGAAAAAAACAATCGTAAAATGTTCCGTATGTTTGAAATTTTTAGTATCTCTTCAAAATTTAATCCCACACCAATTACATGGCTTTCCCTATTTATTCAAAATTTCTCTAACTCAAACCCACTAACTCTCAAACCCCTTTCTCTCTTTAACTCCTCTCCCCACGACCTAGCCACCAACGAACCCAACCCCCACAGCATTCCATCGACTTTCACATTCCTCTATCACTCTCTCCATGACCCACCTAACAAACCCGATGCCATTCGCCACCGTTCATCCTCATCCCTTGACATTCTATTGACTCCACCATCGTTCGACTCCTCCTTTGTCATTCCACCAACTCCATCGCCATGGGTAAATTTCAAACCATTACTTTTAGTTTTAGTGTTATTGTTAGTTCTAAACTTAGCATTATTTGGTTATTTTAGTGTTATTTACCTTTAGTTTTAGTTTTAATATTAGTTATATTAATTTGTTTTTTGCCATTTAGTATGTGTTTTTTGTATTTGGTGTTTGAAAGAACTTTGGACAATATTTAGCATTTTGGTGTGAGAATAGGTTACTTTTTATGTGTTTGTGATGCCTAAGTATTATTGTGATACCCACTACATGTTTGGATATTTTTAGAGATTTTTTTTTTGACGGGAATACAAATTTTTCATGACGGTTTTTTAAGAGATTTTTTTTAGGAGAATACAAATTTTTCACGGTAGTTTTTTAAGAAACCGTCGTGGAATCCTTAGTATTCCATGATGGTTTTTTGAAAAACCGTTGTGGAATGCCAATTTTTCATAACGGTTTTTTAAAAAACTGTTGTGAAAAATTACTACATTACAACCCCTTTTCGTGCCAATTTTTATATTACACGACGGTAAAAAACCGTCGTGAAAACTCCATGTTGTACCATGACTGAAGTTTTCATGACTATTTTTTAACCGTCGTGAAATTTTTCTACAACGGTTATAAACCGTCGTGGAATCCACAATTTATAGTAGTGACACCACAACAAAATGGTGTAGAAAAAAGGCATAATTATAATTAATGGATATGGTTAGAAGCATGCTAAGTTATTCATCTTTACCCTTATCTTTGTGGATACATACATTAAAGACCGTCATATATATACTAAACAGGGTTCCTAATAAGGCTACCCCAAAAACTCCTTTGGAGATGTGGATAGGAAGGAAACATAGTTTATGGCACCTATATGTTTGGGGTTGCCTAGCGAAAGTGAAAATTTATAATCCATATGAAAAGAAATTGGATTTTAAAACAACTAGTGGTTATTTCATTGGTTATTCTGAAAAATCCAAAATGGTATAAATTTTATTGTCCTACCTATAGTACAAGGATAGTAGAATCTAGAAATTCTAAGTTCATCAAGAATGGTGAAATTAGTGGGAGTAGAGAACCACGTAATGTGTTCATTGAAGAAGTTAAGGTAGAAGTACCTCTACCTATAACTTCCAAAACTGTTCCTAACGTTGTTGTATAGCCTAACAATGTTTAAGAACAACAAGTGAATGACCAACCACTTCACGATGAAGTTGCACTCATGGAATCTATAGTAGCTGAACCACAAGAAACAGTGTTAAGATCTCAAAGAGAAAGACGATCTGCTGTTCCTGATGATTATGTGGTTTATCTACAAGAGTCAAAAATTGACTTAGAAATCGATAATGATCTGATTCATATTCAGTTCGTTTTCACAAGCCATGAAAAGTATTGATTCTGACAAGTGGTTTAATGCTATGAAAGATAAGTTAAAATCTATAGATAAAAATCAAGTTTGGGACCTTGGTGAGTTGTTTGAATGTTGCAAAAAAGTCGGGTGTAAATGCATCTTTAAGACCAAGCGTGACTCTAAAGGCAATATTGAATGGTATAAGGCTAGACTTGTTGCCAAAGGCTTTACTCAAAAAGAAGGTATTGACTACAAAGAGACTTTTTCACCGGTCTCTAAGAAAGATTCACTCAGAATTATTATGGTATTGGTGGCTCATTTTGATTTAGAATTACACCAAATGGATGTTAAAATGCCTTTCTCAATGAAAATTTAAAGGAAGAAGTCTATATGGACCAACCTAAAGGCTTTTCAAATAAAGAAAAGGAACACATGGTGTATTACTTAAGTAATCAATATATGGACTTAAACAAGTCTCTTGACAAGGGTACCTTAAGTTTAATGATAGCATTACATCATTTGGATTTAAGGAGAACACTATTAATTGGTGTATATATATGAAGGTCAGTGGGAGCAAGTTTTTTTTCTTAGTCCCATACGCTGATGATATTTTGCTTGCTGCTAACAATCTTGGTTTATTACATGAAACTAAGAATTTTCTCTCTAAGAACTTTGAAATAAAAGATATGGGTGAGGCAACTTATGTAATAGGAATTGAAATATTTTGTGATGGATCACAAGGATTGTTGCGGTTGTCTAAGAAATGTTATATTAACAAAGTTTTAAAGAAATTTAAGATGGATAGATGTTCAGTATGTATAGTTCCAATTCAAAAAGGGGATAAATTTAGTCATATGCAATGTCTAAAGAATGAATTGGAACGAGTACAAATGAAAAACATTCCTTATGCATCTATCATTGGTAGCTTGTTGTATGCTTAAACTTGCACCAGGCCTAACATTAGTTTTGTTGTTGGGATGTTGGGAAGATATCAAAGTAATCTAGGAATAGATTATTGGAAAGCTACAAAAAAAGTTCTCAGGTCTTTGCAAAGAACAAAGGACCATATGCTCACTTATAAAAGATGTGATCATCTTGAAGTAATCGGTTACTCAGATTTAGACTTTACTGAATGTGCTGACACTAGAAAAATCTACATTCGGTTATATATTCCTTTTGCTAGAGGAGCAATTTCATGGAAAAGTATAAAGCAGTCTGTCATTGCTACATCCACTATGGAGGCCGAGTTCGTGGCATGCTTTGAGGCCATAAGCCATGGTTTATGGTTGCGGAATTTTATTTCGGGGCTTGGAGTTGTCGACAGTATAGCCAGGCTGTTGAAAATTTATTGTGATAATACCGCAACAGTCTTTTTTGCGAAGAATGACAAGTATTCTGGTGGTGCAAAACATATGAATATTAAGTACTTAGTCGTTCAGCAAGAAGTTCAGGAACGTAAAGTGTCAATTGAACAAATTAGCACCAATCTTATGAATGTAGATCCTTTAACAAAAGGATTACTACCCAAAACATTTATTGAAGATGTTGAACGTATGGGTGTTATTAGACGTTATTAATAGTTATGTATTATGTTTTATTTCATTTTAATGATATGACACTTTAAGCTCACTTATTATGTTCTCGATATATCCTGTTTTCTATTTTGTATACATGATTGTTATAGATTAATATTTGATAAGATTGTCTCACCGAAGACATTAAAGTGGACTATTATTATACCTCTCAATTAGGAATCATGTTAAATAGAAGTCTAATGTTGTAGTTTATAGAAGAAACTACATTAAGTTAGTGATGTACAACCGTCATAACTTACCTTAGATTTTCTGTTTAATTGTAATGTAGAGTACTAGCCAATTTTAAGAAGATTTAGCATAATATTGTTGTGCACGTTATAGCCTTATTAAACTAATAAATGAATATTATATGGGCTAAGTGGGAAAATGTTAGAATTATGGTCCATATAATTAATTAAAGGCCTATAAAATTTATCAAATTTATCATTTATTTATTCAGTTTAATAAATATTTAAATGCTAAAATCCTATTGGCTATAAGGAGTCACAATTCTTATTAAAAGATGTGTTTATATCTGAAGAGATGTATGCCTTGATAGAAAGGCACCTATTGAGGGTCTATAAATAATAGTATAGTCTTCTCTCCACTTAATAAATTGTATTCCTTCTCTCCATTAGAAAAATACATTAAAAGAAATAATTGTAGGTTTAGAGAGAGAAACTGGATTTTTCTTTTATAACAAACTCTCTGTTCAAAGGATTCTTTGCAAATCAAAGATATGAATCAAGATACACTCTAAATCTTTTTTTTTTTTTTTTGTAAAAATTATTGAGTGGGAATTAAAGACATTTAAAGTTTTAGGTAAAGGTCCCGAGTTGGTTGTGCTTGTATCGTTTTTACCGTTTTGCACAATTTCTTTTGCCTTTTGATGTGCAAATTTTGAGTATTATTCCATGTGATTATTAATATCTAATTTTCTGTCAGAATAATCTTCTCCTGTGATTTGGGCATATCTTCTCTCATATTCTTCAAGTGTTGGGTATTCTTGTCTTGGGCATTCATTTTTCAGTGAGTAATATGTAATTCGTACAAATTTTCACTAATTTCTTTATGCATTTGTACTTTCATTGAGTGCTTGCTTGCATGAGATTCAAAAGGTTATTATTTAGTTTTACTTCCATTTGCACACATTGCTGGTAACGCTAAATTGATTCAATTGTTGATACTTTAGTAGACTTTCCTAATCATTTCATAATGATCTGCTTTGAGAGATCTATTTGTCATGTCTTGCAATTAATTCTTTATCTAATGAGAGGATTAAAGTTTGTGAAGCCAATCTTGATTAGGTTTGATAATTTTTGAAATATCTTTTTTATTATGTTTTGGGCTACAATTTGGTATGTGAAAGACTACATGAGCCCTCGTTAAGATCTTATATAGACCATTGGATCGTTTCCCACCGATGGAGAATAATTTCATTCTCCACCATAGACTCACCCTATTTTTTAACCCCACAACAATCTCTCATTCTTTTTCTATTTTCTTTGAACATATTTTGCTCCTTTTTTATTTTTATTATAGGAAGAGTAGAAATCCTTCAATTTCCAAAAGTTTGGTAAATGGCGATTTCCACGGGGTCATCAGGCGCGTGGAGACGGGAGGAAGCATTTAATTCCGTTAAAGAGTCAAAAGGCTGGTAAACCATCGTGTGGAGGTTGATCTTCATCAGCTGTTTGGGGTTTTATCCGACAAAAGAACAGCTCAGATCTGTTAACTGGGGAATCGGACGGCCAAGATCTCTAGCATGTCAGCAATCTGAGCAAAGGCCAACTCGGCGAGTGACTCCGTGGTGAGGCGAGTGGCTTAGTAAGCGAGTACGTAAGACGTCTATAAAAGCATATACTTTTTTTTCATAGGCAATACAACTGCATAAAAAAAAAGATATAAATGCTGACATATATACTTTTTTTTTAAATGGCTAATTAATCTAATCATGCCGTCGTGACGAAACATAAAAAACAAAAGGTGTTTGAGGAGAAGCGTTTAAACCAACCATTTGTGCCTATTTTTGGTTAGCTAAATTTTACACTATAGATAGTTTGACCTATTTATAGGTCAAACGTATAGAAAACCTGTAAATGAGAGTAGCCGGTGGGAGTGGGGTATGAGTGGTACGGGAGGAAACATAAGGAACCGGCGAGCAGATGGAAAGTGGTTCTATTTGACTTGGACAAGATTTGGCCACAAGTGAAACATTTTAAGATTTTGTACCATTGCTCCTTTCTCTAGATTGTGGCATAAGGTATTAGGGCACAACATAAAATAGTATTTCAATCATGCTATTTTCACATATTTTAATGTCAAATATAATATTAACGTTGACATTGACATTAGAGGTAGTCTTGTAACTCACCACAAAATTGCGTTTAGGTCATTTTACTATCATGAGAAATTAATTTGTATAGTGCTTTTGATAATTTCAGTTTCAACTAAAGCTTTTGATTGTTGCTGTGTAAAGCTATCACAGTGTGAATAAAAAGTGAGCTATAATATAAAGCTCTCACATATTATAATGTTTTTAACCAAAATTGGTATGCCTTATTCTTCATTTGGTGTGCGGGTTCAAAATGGTATGGTTTAGAAAACTATGGTTTAAATTATGAGTTTTAAATTGTATGGTTTAAATAGTAGCTAACATTTATAACATAAAAGATTAAAACAATAATAAAACATCATATTAAGTTTAAAATAAGAATGGAAATGATTTTTATTATAAAAAATGGTTCAAAAAGAGGGGAGGGGGAGTTTGAATTATGGGTGTTTTTGCCGCTTTAAAACTGTCTCATGGTTTAAACTCGCCTAAACTCTTATTCCATAAAATGTCAGTTTAAACCACCCTTATGATTTAAACTGGCCTAAACCTATGTACCAAACTCCACATTAGTAGTTCTGATAAAGTGCTAGCTCCTTTTAACAAAAGATTTGCCAATTTGTGAACATTTGTCGTTAGATCAATCTATTCCTCATTTTCACTCATGTTAAATACTTTTTGAACTTCTCTTGTTTTTGCCTAGGCTTTCGCTATATTTCTCGCGTTGATGTACCCTTTTCAATTGGCATGCACAATCTTTGCAAAGAAGATCAAATCGAGATCCACAACAACACACAATTTCTCACATGAAATAGTGCTAACATTCAGTTCAAAAAATTGCCTTATTATAATGTCAAGATATAAGTTGAGTTATAATATACTAACCCCCTGCATGTTTTGAAATGAAAGTCAACGGGAGGATATAAGAATCTACTCATCTTTGCATACTTGCCAATGTACCAAACAACATAGCTATTGTACAAAAAAAGTTAGTATAATCATCATAAAACAAATCAACCAAGGAATGATATCAAGATCTAAAAAATACTCATCATTAATCAAAGCCATAAAAATTAATGCATCACTTGAAATTGATTATAGCTCCAATCCATCACTTGCAGTTGTCTTCCAAATGGGCACGCCTGAGGAAATCGTGAACTGGAAAGGTTGTGGTAGATATTTCCCAAACATGTTGGAATTACACCACTCAATTTGTTAGAAGACAAATCAAGAAGTTTGAGGGAACTCAAATTGGAAAACAATGGTGAAATCTCTCCCCTCAATTCATCAAGTGAGGCGTCAAAGAGAGTAGTAGATGGCGGAGGAATTGGTAGCAGACCGACAAAACTGATTCTTGAAATGTCCAATAAATGTATACTACGTGAAGGGAGGACATCAATATCGAAGCTTGTGAATAAGTTGGAATCCATGACTAATGCCTCTATGCATGTGTTCCAGATCCACTTGGGTACTTTGCAATGTATAAAGTTTGAACCAAGATCCAGAAACATTAGCCAATCTGGGTATCTTAAGAAGCTTGGAAAACTAGTTAAGTTGCAAGAATGCAAATGCAAACCTTTAAAGTTGTTAAGAGTTGCACTTATGTTGTTTGCAGTTCCAGTCTCCATTATATGCACCGACAACTTGTTATTAGATAAATGGAGTTGGATGAGACATTTTATGCTAAAAATAGTTGAAATCCACTGTCCCATTCAAATTAATCGAATTGAGATAAAGATATTGAAGCTCTGAAAGCTTGCCAAGAGAAGATGAAATTGGGCCAGAAAACGCACAACTTTTGAGATTCAACAAAAATCTTTTGATAGAAAAACATTCCGCTATCAAAAATTGGTAAAATCTGGTTGCTAAAAACTATTGACAATTAGTTAAAGTTTATCCATAAATTCAACCAGTTTTTCACAATATCTCAACCAACGTAGATTTTTTTTTTTTTTTATATTCTTGAATAAGGAGCGCTAAAATTTACACGGATATAGACATTTTCATCAGTGATTTGTACGCGCTGAGAGAGAAGAAATATTTTTTACCCACTCAAAAGAAATGGCAAAGAAGTTTTTGGAAGCATAGAATATCCGTTCAGCATGTTTTCATCCCTTTTGATCCATTGTTATAAATAAATGTGTTATGATTCTTCATATAGAATAATGATGGGGCTCTAATGCTAGTGTTCAACAATACATACCAATAGAAAAAAGTCACACACACTGACGGAGCTAGGTATTCGTGAGTGGAGACACGTGCTCCCATTTATTTTTAAATTTTAGATTTTAGCCCTTAATTTGTAATTTAAAATTTTATAGGGTGTTTAGTAATCTTAATTTCAACCAAAATTTTTAGTTGTTATGGTATATAAACGCTCATATGCTATAATGTCAAAAAAAATGAGCTACAGTATAAAACTCTCAAATGCTATAGTATTTTTAGTCAAAATTGGTTCAAACTACACTTCCTAAACACCCTATTAGTTATGTCCTTATATTAAAAGAAAATTAATTATGCCCTCAAAGAATAATTGAAATATAGTATCGTGCCACCCACTAAATGACTGAAATATGTTGTTATGTCTTTGTAAAATAATTGAAATTTATTGTTGTACTCCTATTTTGCAAGAAACATTATAATTTTTACCCCACGCAATCCTTAAAATGTAAAGTTATATATCTTTTTTTTAATAAAATATTATTTCTAATTTTTATATAGTACCCGACTAAGGAGAGTTTTCTAGCTTCGCGCCGCTGGTCACACAATATATAGGTTATAGATGAAGTTCACTTTCCATTTAGTATGTCATCCGATACTGATGACACAACTTAAAAATATGATGTACCAAAAATAATTGTAGACGCACCCGTTCAAACTACGACATTAAAACTCTAAGTAGGCTCGAATGAGAAGTTATAACCATCTGGAAAGGGAAACTACTTGGAAAGGTCATAATTTATAAAAACCATCTCGTAAATTAATTGCATCAAAAGAATTTAAAAAATCTATATTTTTCGCTTATGAATTATTTTCTTCATATATTTCTCATTTTGATTTGATTTTTGGATGGTTCTTTCTAATGTAGTTTCTCTTTCTTTCTTATCAAATCTAATGTTAGAAACTCTACTAATTCCTATATTCATTTAGAAGGCATCCATTGTCAAAAAAAAAAAAAAAGATTGATTAATCTTGGTTGTTTGGAATTATCAGGTTGATCATATTTCTATTCGATTTATAGGACATACAAGGTGTTTGTTTGTTCATCACATGAAGTGTGTATCTCTAGTCTTGACTTTTGCACAATCAGTCTTCCTGATAAAATAAAAATTTACATAATTTGAGATTTTTTTTAAACGGAGTGCTAAAATTTCTATGTCAATAATACTTGTCTACATTGAGATAATAATCCTACTCAAGAAAAAAAAAAGAGACGTTTTAGGAATCGTAGAAAAATCGTGATCATGTGTTGGTACTTCGGGATCTATGATGACTGGTTTCTTGTTAGGTCACTGTTAATAGTAAAGCAATCAAAATGGTTCATATAATTAATAACCAAAGACTAGTTCTAACACAAAAGAACAAGAGACGATGTCTAAGACCATTTCAAATACACGTCAATCATTTATGGTGTTTGAGAGAAAAGTTAAAATTTTGTGGTTAAAATGATGCTTGTGAGAGTTTTTCTATGTAACATATAAGAGTTTTACGTATCTTGTAGATGTTTATTCTATATTATAATTTCTCCCAAAGAAAAATTGACAATTGCTCTAGTGCAAACTGAAAAAGATATCCATGATAAGATGGTTTTCAATAGTCAAATATGTAGAAATTAATTTTGATCAAATGTAATAGTTTTAAAATATGTACTATTGATAAGGATTCTCAGTAAAAAAATCCCCACTTCTTTAAATACTTCATGCTAAACTTTCTACGTTATTAATTTTTATGTAGGCTAAGAGAAGAATCCTACTCAAAAGAAAAGAGAGGATCAATAGTCGAACACAAATTCTGTGGTCCAACTCGATGATTAAGAATCCTCACAAATGGTCAGTAGCCATCACACCAAGCCCAAGTCGACGTGCAATGCTAGGTTGATATTGATAACCAACGACTTGTGCTAACCCAAAAAGACAAAAGACAACCAAGAAAGTAATAATCATTGACTAAGAACCATTCATTGAACACCAAAAATACCTCTCAATTCTCCAAACACGTTTCCATATGTTGGACTTTTTTATGATATTTTCCTGCAGAACACAAAAAAAAAAAAAAAAACCACCGACAGGTATCTATTTTTAGTAGTTATATTTGTAAAAAAAAAAAAAGAAGTAATTTTGACCAGATCTAACGGTTTTAAAACGTGTACCATTTATGAAGATTCTAAAAAAGTGCCCTTTTTATAAACCAACACTAAATTGAGTTTAGGATCATTTTACTAACATGATAAATTTATTGGTGGGACTTATAAAAAAAGGTAGATCCTAACAACAGAAGATTTTGACAATTAGTTAAAATTTGTCACTAGATCAATCTATTTATAATTTTCACTCCTGTTCAATTTTTTTTTTTAATTTTCCAGTTGTTTACTAACTTTTAATAAATTTCTCACATTAAATTATTAGTTAAATTTGTCATTAGATCAATCTAATTATAATTTTCACTCATGTTCAACATTTTTTTAACTTTTCCAGTTATTTACTAACTTTTCAATCAATTTCTCACATTAAATTATTTGTACACTCTTTTCATTTGACATGCACAAACTCTGCAAAGCTTTTCCATTTGTCTCTTAAATTTTCAATTTTTTATTCAAATAGACAGAAGCCTACGTGACTCGCACATGAGCCACCTGTATAAGCAAAAATGACATCTTTGTTTTGTTTTATTATCTGAACTCTAATTTAGAAAAGATTTGCTTGCATAATTTTTTTTTTCATTTTTTAAAGCATAACTCGTTTAACACATCAATATTCCACCCCATATATATTGTGTAACCTGGCCTTGCCTGGAATTTTCTAGTCAATTGCGCTTATATTAGTCTTGCGGACGATAAATACTCATTACCTCCTGCTAGGACTTTTTAGCCTGTTGTGCCTTAAAATATAATATATATATATATATATATTTATATATATATATATATATTTTGTAGCCAAATGGTCAATTTGTCAAGTCAATAGCTACGCAAATTGCAATCTTAACCTATGCCATGCAATTCAAGCTTCATATATTTTTCCAAGAGCAAAGGAAAAAAAAAAAAATGATGACTAAGGAACCAATCAATGACTAGAAACATCCATCTCGACAAATACATTTAACCTTCACACACGTTAATGTTGGGTTGTTTGTTATGAGTTCATTTAGTCTTATTAATCGATCATCAATTACATTTTGACAATGTTTTTCATATACTAATTTGGCCATATTAAATTTTGCTTCATGAATAATCTCGATATAACACACATTACATGGAAGCGAACTATATGTTAATCAACTTGTTTAAAACGAAGAACGTAGAAACATTTTGAAAATCTATGTAAAGAGACGATTTTTTTTTTTTTAATTCTCATTTTCATTCCCTGATCTGCTCTCTTTCTGACACTTCTTGATTGTTCAATCTTTTTTTTTAGTCAACTGTCAATGGCTGTGAAGGTAGAAATTTCACTCACGAGAAATGATAAAGACAGGATTTAAAAAGCATAGAACAGAAAAACTATTCAACACGTTCTAAGACTTTGGTTTTGTACGTCTATGGTCGTTAATAGTGCTCATTACGTCCCACTTGGACTTCTTACTTGTTTATAGGGTGTTTGGAAGGTGGTGGGAACCAGTGGTGGGAACCACTTTTACTGTAGCATATGAGAAATTTACACTGTAGCAATTTTTTTTATTGTTACTGTTCATAACTGATTTTGTGGTGGGTACCGCAGTTCCCACCACTTTGCCAAACACTCGTGGCTAAAAAAAAACATTATAGTAGCCAAGTAGTCAAGGTGTTAACGGTCAATATCTATCACCAATTGCAAGCTTCGACTGTACCATGCAATTCAAGTTTCACATCTTTCTAACAAAAAAGAAATAAAAAAATTTGACGAAGAAAGTGTGTGCGTTTAGATTTTCTCAAATGACAAACAATCAATGTCTCACAAATTTAGACTCAAAATTTGAATAATTTAATCACTCAAGTTTGGAAAAAGAATGTAAATGAAATGATTCTACCCCTATTTTGTAGGAGTTGGTGTATCATAATTGTTTTAAACAATGTCCCAATCATCACCGTTCATTATTAACCACCCCACATCAGGCTTTTAGTCTATTTAGATGTGTTTTTATGTAATTATCTTATTTATGTCGGTTCTAGAGTGTTAAATAGGTTGGCCTGGCCAGCTCATTTAATTTAGGCCTAAGTGTGCCTCATGTCATGTCTAGGTCTGTCTATTTATTTATCGTGCTATACGAGACTCAACCTAGTTAATTTTTATGGCGTGAAGCCCAGCCTACGGCCTATTTTTTAATGGGCCGTGACAATAAAATGCTTGGGCCGTACTTGTGCTCATATTGATGATTGTGTTTTTTGTTATACTTTCAGCTTTTAATGTATCTTTCTCCAGCCTAATATTAAATTTACCCAAAAAAACTAAAATAAAAACACTAAATCGTAACAAAAGAAAGTGCATTATTAATAAAAAAAATCTTTTCTGAATAAAATAACATTGCAGAATTTTATACGGTGTAGTTTCTATTATTTAGTTTTACATATAAATTAAAGGGATAAATATATATTGACAATTGACAATTTAACAATAATAAAGAATCTGTTTGATCTTTTTTCTTATTTTAATCAAATCTATTAAAAATTTAAAATTTTTTTATAAAAAAATATTTATAAAAATATAAAATATATTAGTAAACCCGCGGGGTCTTTAATATTTTTTGTGCCTAAAAGTTACATTAAGCCTAGCTCATTTAATAAACAAATAAACTAGGCCTATTTAATAATCATGTCGTGCTCATGTCGTGCTCATGTCGGTCCACTAACCCCGGCCCGTTTTTACATCTTTAGTCAGTTCTGTTACAGCTTTCTTCCTTAATTGTCGGATATGCTTTTTGGCTTAATCTAATTTCTCCCTCGAAGCTTTAGTCTTACGGCGTGTTTCTCATTCGTTGTTATTTATCTTGCGGCGCTACTTGTTTTGGTGTCTCTTTCCTCATTATCATTTATGTTATAATTGCCTCCCACATCAGCCCATTTTCTTATTAAATCAAAAACTTGCTCTTGGACTTTTATAGGAAAAACTTTTTTTTTTTTAAACAATGCGCCTCTTTCTGGGCCAAAACCTTGTCTTTTAAAATTCCTTTTGCGATTATGTCTTTGCTCTCTAATATTGACCATATTCTAAGACAAATTGGAAGAAAGTACGACAACTCCAATACAATTTCTACCGAATTTCTTTCCCCTAATATCAACGTGTTTACTAGTGAAGGTATTGGTCCCAACCGGGTTATCGTTCCAATTGGAAGACTTGCCACATTAAACTTTCCTTTTTCGAAACTTTTCACCGATTTGTTCCAATTTATGAAAATATTATTATTTATTTGGTGGAAACCTTTAGAGTAAGAGAATTTATTTCATGGAACAAAGATTACACTGGTCAAGGGAATACGAAATGAGATTTAATACATAAACAAAGGAAACTAAAATTATAAATCTTTCTTCATTCCACTGAAAGAAAACGACAATATCTTTATTAGCAACAAAAGCAAAGCACAATATTATAATAGCGACCTCAATTTTTACGTCGAAACTTCTTGCCCTTTACTCCCCTTAGTTTTGGTGAAAACCACAAAATCCACAACCTTGATAAACCATTCACGCTTATCCATTGCAAGAAGATGCTCTATGGCCACTCCAAATATCAATCCACCAACAAAGCCTGGAAGAATTGTAATCCAATTGGACTTGAACCAAGACTCTGAATCTTGATCATCTTCTTCACCAAAACTCGGAGTTAAAGGTGGCGGTTGAGGAGCATTGAGACTTTGCAATGGATAGCCCCATAATCCGGCATTTCCCTTGTACGAGCTGCTGTCGAATGTCGAAAATTGATTCCCTTGTGGTATTAGTCCCCTGAGATGGTTGAAAGACACATTGAAGAGTGCAAGAAATGTGAGTTGTACCAATTGCTGAGGGATTTCCCCAGAGAGCTTGTTTCGGGAAAGATCCAATGATTCAAGCTGGGCTATATTGGAGATTGGTATTGGGATGCTACCAGTAAGCATGTTGTTGGACAGGTTAAGGGCGCGGACTCCTTGAAAGTCCCCAATGCACTTTGGAATGTCTCCTTGAAATCTGCTGCTTGAAAGATCAATCAGAGTGAAAACTTCTTGGATCTTTTGATATTCCATATTATTGCCTTTGTTTGTTATGGTCACCGAGTACGGATAAACGAGGTAAAATGTCCATCCTTCTACTAGTGCTAAATTGATTTTGGCACGCAAATAAGATGAATTTCTAGGATCAAAAGCTTTCATGGCAATTGATTTCTTGAAATGGTCCAATGGCAATGAACCCGAGAAATTGTTGTGAGAGAGATCAATAATTTGTAAACTGGGAAAATCGTTATCAGAAGCAGAATTGATTGCACCATAGAACTGATTAGATCGTAAAAGAAGTAGCCTGAGATTTGGAAGAGTCCCTAACCAAGAAGGGAAGGCATCGTTGAAACGATTGTTCTCGAGTTTAATAACTTTAAGCTCCATACAATTAGCCAAAAATGATTGCGGTAAACTCCCTTGAAATTGATCATAGCTCAAATCCATCACTTGCAGTTGGTGTCGAAATGGGCACATTTGTTCACTTCCCGAACGAGAAAAGTTGTGGTCTATATTTTTCAAACATTCTGGAAGCACACCACTCAATTTGTTACAAGACAAGTCAAGAAGTTCAAGAGAACTTGAATTGAAAAACAATGGTGAAATCTCTCCACTCATTTCATTTAGTGAGACGTCAAAGACAGTTAAAGATGGAGGCGGAATTGGTAGGGGCCCTGTCAAACTGTTATTCGAAAAAATTAAAGCACGGAGACTACGAAGAGGGAGGACAACAATGTCGAGGCCTGTGAGTAAGTTGGATTCCATGTTTAATTCCTCTATGCTTGTGTTCCATATCCACCTGGGTACTTTACCATGTATATAATTTTCACTAAGATCCAAAAGCTTTAGCCTATCTTGGTATCTTAACATGTCGGGGAAACTTGTTAAATTGCATGAACCCAAATACAAAACTTTGAACTTGGGAAGCGTTGCATTATGTTTTCTGCCACACTCTTCTCCCTCATGTGAACCGACAAGGTGTTGCCATTGAGTGAAAGAGCAGTGAGATTTTTCATGTTAAGAAACGTTTAAAAATCTACTGTCCCACTGAAATCATTGTAACTAAGGCCTAGAACTTCAAGCTTTGAAAGTTTGCCAAGTGAGGATGGAAATGGGCCAGAAAACCCGGAATCTTGGAGAACCAACACATATAGGGAATCAAGGTTTCCAATTGAAGAGGGTATATGACCATAGAAGCCAGTTTCCCCAAGCCCTAATTCCTTAAGAGGATTATTGGGGCGAAATTCTGGAAGAGAACCTGTAAGGTTCTCGTTGTCGAATAAGTAGAGATATTGTAAGTTTGGAAGTTGAAAGATATCACTGGGGAATTTACCGGATAGTCCACAAGTTTTTAGTTGAAGGGATGTTAAAGTAGAAATATTTGACAGAAGACGAGGAACTGAAGAGGAAGACGAGGAACTGAAGAGGAGATATCAACATTACTTAGGTCAAGATGTTTTACTATGCTGAAGTTTCTAACTAAGGCACTTAAGTCGAGCCGTTTCAGTTCCAAATAGTCATTATAAGACAAATCAAGGTATGACAAGTTGGAGAGTTGTGAGATCTCTAACGGGATTTGGCCAACAAAAGCAGAACCAGAAAGGTCGAGATATGTCAACCCTGGAAGATGGCCGAGTTGAGAAGGAATTTGGGAGTGATTGAAATCATTATCAGAAAAGTCAAGGATTTGAAGATGAGAGAGACGGAAAAGACTATTATTGGAGTTGAAGGAACCAAAAAGACAACTGCTATTGAGATGAAGAGCTATTACATGGGTGTTGTTCTCGTCGCACTCGATGCCGTCCCAAGAGCAACAATCATCTTTCTCTTTTGGTGTTCACGAAGCAACCTTGGGGTAAGCCAAAGGATCACCAGAAGCATTCCGACGTATGACAAAGCTGTCCTTGAATTCCAACAAGGCAGTGCTCTCATCAGTGTGGCAAAGTGGGTGCACATGATCAGAAAACAAAGAAGTTAATATTATAATAAGATGAAGCAGTGGGGCTGTGGAAAGCAAGGCCATGAAGATGGACTTTTTTATAAGTGTGATTTGGTTGTACAAAGTGGTTTATGTGATGATTTGCAATGGAGGTTGTGTTTTCTGTAACTTAACTAGGCCTTATATATAAAGGAAAATCACTGCATTATTACCTAAGAAACGACAACAACCTTAATCACTTACCTTGACTAATGTGGAGTGGTCTGTTTAATAGACCACCTGGGTGGGGTCCTTTTTCTTCTTCTTTTTTTTTTTTTTTTTTTGCCCTAGACACTTGGAAACGACTTGGAAAGTCAAGTCTTTGGAAATATTCATTGCCATACATCACAGTCATTTTAAGAGAGCACAATTAGTATATTGCTTGCATCGAGAAAAAATATCTCAAGTTTTTCATTTCGATGTTTTTTATCACTTGAATTGCGTAGCTATTTATGATTTTTGCACAATTAGACTTCTAAAATAAAAATTTGACAATGTCTATTGTGGGAACTAAAAAGATATCTATGATTGGATGTCTTTCGACCATCAAATATGTAAGAAAATAATTTTGATCAAATTTAATGGTATTAAAATGTGTACTATAGATAGGAATTCTCATAAAAGAAATCCCCCATTTTTTTTTTAAATATGGAATCTAAATATTTGCTTTCACTCAAAGAATAATCCTCCTAAGAGAAAATGGATAACTAATAGGCCAACACTGTGGTCCCACTCGATGGTTAATAATCCTCGCAAAAATGGTCCATAGCTATCACGCCAAGCCCAACTCGACGTGCAATTCAAGGCTGATATTAATAATTAAAGACTGGATCTAACACAAAAGAACAAGAAATGATTACTAAGTCAATCTCCAATATATTTTCATAAAAAAA
The DNA here is from genome assembly GCA_946598075.1 of Artocarpus hirsutus. Classification (NCBI taxonomy): domain Eukaryota; kingdom Viridiplantae; phylum Streptophyta; class Magnoliopsida; order Rosales; family Moraceae; genus Artocarpus; species Artocarpus hirsutus. The sequence goes on from CAMOHE010051268.1 coordinate 17,442, forward strand.
AAATCATCTCATAGAGATTTATCCCCGTTTCACTCATCTGATGGGGCCCATCATATGACTGTAGTAGAGATAAATCCTCACAGGAATTCATGAATAGGATTACTCTAAAAAAATCTATAATATATTACCAAATAGTAATTAAAAGTCAAATTTGGTATATGTTATATTTTGTGATAGAAATTTGGTATATGATATACTTAGTGACAAATTTGCCACCAAATATAAAATATTTAAAATTTGATATAAAGAATAGTATTCCTGTATTGTTTCATTAAAGAAATTAAAATTAAAATTAAAATTAAAAAACTGTATTAAAAAGTGATTTTTTACTCAAATATTAAAACTTGGCATTGACACACAAACTTGGCATTACCCTAAGAAAGTAATAATCAACTAACCATATATGCAACTCAAAAAAATCCATTTGAATTTTTCAAACACATTTCCAGATTTTTTTTTAAATTATTGTAATAGCTTATATAAATCACCACCAAAATTGAGTTTATTTAGTTTACTAACATGAGAAAATAATTAATTAGTAGGCAGGCCTTATAAAGCGTTAGATCCTTCTAACAAAAGAGTTTACAATTAGTTAAAGTTTATCCATAAATTCAACCAGTTTTTTACAATATCTCAACCAATGTCGATATATATATATATATATATATATATTGATAGCCTTGAATAAGGAGTGCTAAAATAATAGTGATGTTCATATGAGCTGAGAGAACAGAAATATTTCTAACCCACTCAAAAGAAATGGCAAAGAAGTTTCTGAAGGCATAGAAAAATCGATCATGTTTTAGAACCTTGTGATCTATGGTTATAAATAATGTGCAATAATTCTTGCCTTAGGTACATAGGTTCTAAACCATAAAAGTGGTTTTAAACCATAGAGATGGTTTAAACTAACGTTTAGTGGAATAATAAATGAGGTAATTTTAAACTATACAGACGGGTTTAACCCAGCCTAAATACTCAACATCTAAACTTTGCTCCATACTCAAGTTTAGGCGAATTTGAACCATTTTCTACAAAAAAAAAAAAAAAAAAAAAACATTTTCATTCTCATTTTTTTATAAACAATAGTTTTTTAAACACCAGCTCTCATTTTAAGCCTTTACATTCCAAATGCCAATTCAAAATCTCTGTTTAAACCAATAAAGTTTAGAACCTATTGTTCGAACCATACAGTTTTAAACCAAACCATTCAAAACCTGTACACCAAATGCACACTAATATAGAATAATATTGAGGCATTAGTACTAATGTTCAATACAATATACCAATAGGAAAAAGACACACAATATCTAAGTTACAGATAAAGTTCACCTTCCATTTAGTTATGTCATCCAATACAGATGTTACAAGTAATAACATGATGTTACCAAAAAATAATTGTAGATGCACCCGTTTAAACTATGGCATTGAAACTCCAAGTAGGCTTGAATGAGAAGTTGTAACCACCTGGAAAGGGAAACTACTTGGAAAGGTCATGGTTTATAAAAGTCATCTTGTAGAACAATCGCAGCAAAAGAATTTAAAAAATCTATATTTTCCACTTAAGAATTAAATTCTTCATATATTATTCATTTTGATTTGATGTTTTGTATGGTTCTCTCTAATATAGTTTCTCTTTCTTTCTTATCAAATCTAATGTCAGAAATTCTACTAATTCCTATATTCATTTAGTAGGCATCCATTGTCCAAAAAAAAAAAAAAGAAGAAGAAGAAGATTGATTAATCTTGGTTCTTTGGAATGACCGGTTTGATCATATTTTCAATTAGATTTACAGGATATATGAAGTGTTTGTTTGTTCATCACATGAAGTTCGTATCTCTAGTCATGACTTTTGCACAATCAATCTTCTTGCTAAAATGAAAATTTACATTAATTAAGATTTCTTTAAATATGGATTGCTAAAATTTCTATGTCAATAATACTTGTCCATACTAAGAGAATAATCCTATTCAAGAGAAAATACAGAGACTTTTTGGCAGAGCAATCTTATTTAACCCTATGCGGTTATTTTCTTACTATTAACAAAATAGTAAAACCCAGTCTAAAGAGACACTAGGGTTCTGTTTGGTAAATAAATGTGAATTGTGTTGATTTGAGTTAAGTTATATAAATTATGTGATTTGAATTGTTATTCCAACAAACATTTGGATGTGTATTTAAAGTTTTATTCTGTATAAGGAATAAAATCAAAATTTGTGTTTAGATAGATGGTGGAAAAAGTTTTAATTTATTAATAAATCTAACAAAATCTTGATATTCATGATATTAAATAATATACAATATAGATATTGATTTATTCCACTTTTCATTAGAAATGCAATAAAAGAAGAATCGTCTCAATTAGATATCAAATAAATAAGTTGTGATTTTTTTTCGACAAATATAGGAGAATATGAGATTTTAATGTAGCAAACTGATCCGAGTCCAAAAAGTTTAAAGGGGAGTAGAACTCTAAAAACTTTAATTCAAATGATTCATTTGATTTGAATTTTAAAGGAGACAAACATCTATTCAAACGATTTTTTGAACTTAGAGTCTAAAGAGTTATATTAATATACCAAACAAACGACCCCTACATATTCGATTAGGGTCACAGTTTTGTAAGTAATAAGGTTTTTACCTAGCGAGAATGAAAAAGATTTTTCATTTGGAATCCTAAAAAAACCTTAAGATGACAAGCTTCTTATCATGTAGCTGTTACAACAAGCATCAATGCTCCATAGCTATCACACCAGGACCAACTCCACGTGAAATTCAAGGTTGATATTAATAACCAAAGACTGGATCTAATACAAAAGAACAAGAAGCAACGACCAAGTCAATCTCCAATATATTTCCATAAAAGTAATCTCTAATATATCTTGAACAAAAAATTCTCTAATATAGCACCGAATGGGAATTAAATGTCAAATTTAATATATAATATATTTCTCAACAAAAATTAGGCATATGTTATACATGGTGATGAATTTGTGATCAAATATATAAAACATATCAAATTTGGTATAAACAATAGTATTCATGTATTGTTTCTAAAAAAAAGATATTGTATTAGAAAGTGATTTTTTTTTTTAAATCAAATGTTAAATTTTGTCAGTGACACACAAACTTGGCATTACCTTAGAGATACCCTAAGAAAGTAATAATCAACTAACTAAATATGGAACCCCAAAAATCCATCTGAATTATTCAAACACATTTCTAGGTTTTGGCTTTTTTTATTATTAATTGTAATAACTTATAAAGCACTCCGAAATTGAGTTTAGGTCAGTTTACTAACATTAGAAATTAATCAGTAGGCAGGCTTTATAAAGTGGTAGATCCTTCTATCAAAAGATTTGACAATTAGTTAAAAATTTTTATTAATTAGATTAATATTCTACTTCACATTTTCAGTCCTGCTCAACATTTACAAAAAATTGTCTGCTTAAAAAAAAACAACTTTTCACACATTAATTGAGTTCCACAAAAATACAATTCCAAACATTAGATAGTTTTAAAAATTTTATGGCTTTCGGCAAATTTGCAGAAGTTTGGCTAATTATAATCTTGATGCTACAAAATAAGAAAAATCTTATTTATCTACGCTGAGAGAATAATCCTACTTAAGAGAAAAGAGAGGATCAATAGTCCAACTCACATTTTGTGGTCCAACTCGATGATTAAGAATCCTCACAAATGGTCCATAGCCATCACACCAAGCCCAAGTCGACGTACAATTCTAGGTTGATATTGATAACCAAAGACTTGTGCTAACCCAAAAAGACAAAAGACGACCAAGAAAGTAATAATCATTGACTAAGAACCATTCATTGAACACCAAAAATACCTCTCAATTCTCCAAACGCGTTTCCATATGTTGGTCTTTTTTATGGTATTTTCTTGCGGGAGAACAAAAAAAAAAAAAAAACCACGAACAGGCATTTGTCAAAAAACAAAAAAAAAGTAATTTTGATCAGATTTAATAGTTTTAAAACGTGCACCATTTACAAAGATTCTAAAAAAGTGTCCTTTTTTATAAACCACCACTAAAATGGGTTTAGGATCATTTTACTGACATGAGGAACCTATCAGTGGGGCTTATTAAAAAAAAGTAGATCCTAACAACAGAAGATTTTGACGATAGTTAAAATTTGTCATTAGATCAATCTATTTAAAATTTTCGCTCCGGTTCAACATTTGTTTTAAACTTTTCCAGTTATTGACGAACTTTTCAATCAATTTCTCACATAAAATTTTTATTAGTCCACTCTTTTCATTTGGCATGCACAAACTCTGCAAAAAAGATAAGATCGTGCTAAAAAATACAATTTGTCACATTAAATAGCGCACAAATTTGTGAAGTTTTCAGCAAATTTGAAGAAGCTGCCTAATTATAAATTCAAGTAGTCTTTGATTATGCCATTAAACACCAACAGGAGACGCACAAAAAGGAGCACTATTGCTTTAAAAAGAAGAAGAAGAAGAAGAGTAAAATATAGTAACTTATTAATATTAATAATTTTATACGTCATTAGAAATATGTCCAAAACTTCAATTTTTATTCTCATACCTCTATTCCATGACAAAAAAAATCAGGGAAGTTCTCCACTGTCAACATTACGTAAGAATTGGATCAAATTTTTTGTCAAGGCACCTCTTGCTCTATTCCTGACTACTGAATTCTCCGAATCACTTTAAACCTTCGTCCTCTCTCATATTTTTTATTTTTGTTATTTAATTTATTCTGTTATTGATATCATGGTCATATGTAAAGGCCTTTGCTTGAGCACGTCGGAAATTTCGATACCTCACTCGCCTCTCAACTTAAAACATTAACAACCTGTGATGGGCACTGTTTGATAGGACATAGCAGGCGATGTTAGACTCTAAGTAGGGAATGAAACTGGTCACAATTGGCTATAAGCTTACTTATTCGCACTGCTATCTAGGTGATTATAAGTCTATTGCAGGACAAAAATGTCTTTCTACATTACTTTTTGAATTAAAAATAAATCTTTTTTATCGCAACACATAGAGGAAGTAACACGTAGATTATAACTGGTAACACCTATTTGTTTTTTTTTTTTCCTCTCTTCTGTTGCTGTAAATGTTTCAATTTTTAAATGTTATGACTTTTTTGTTTCAACTTTGATTAAGGTCATTTTTTTTTTTATATAAAAGGAGGAAGAATGCGATCTATTTTTGAGTGGGGCCATTTTTCTTCTTAGCATTAGAGTGCATAAAAGAAGAAATACCCTATCTATATGGGACATGGAATTCAACTATTTTATCAACGCTTTATAAGATCTTGGAAAAATATATTTCGTTGGATTTTGTTTTTTCTATTTCCTACTTCTATAAAACTATGACTAGGCTTAGTGAGTCATCAAATTGGTAGAAGATCTTATGTTGAAATCATTGTTTCAGTGCAAAAAAATTGAAGGAACATAAACTCAAAAACCCCAAGGCAAACCGGCAGCCTCTCTCCATCTCTCTTCCAAATATTTTTCTAAAAACAACCACAAAATCTATCTTCCAAAGCAAGTTCAAGTGAATTGATCTAAGGCTAGCAACTTTTAGAGGCAAACCCTAGACTTTACCTTATGTGCTTTAAGAGTCTCCTTGGGTTTTGGATATGGGGCTTTTGTCATTATCTATATCTAGGAAGATTAAACAAGATTAAGCCACAGCTTGCAAAAGGATTTGGTAAATAGCTTATCCTTTACTTCAAAGTTTGTTATTTTTCATTAAGTTTGCTATGTATTTGTTTAAAAAGAGACTATGGCATATTAAAAGGACACTAGCCATGATTATTTGGTTTGTTATGTACATGATGATGATGCTTAGAAACTAGAGTTTTTATGCTTTTAAAGCAAGTTTGGTAAAATAAAATGCTTGAATGCAAAGTTTGGATGATATTCAAGAAAATGAAATTTTAACATGTTTAGAGGCAATTTACTTACTAAATAAGACCTAGAAATAGAGCCGGCAATTTCAGACAAGGCATGATACACGAAACGAAAATGACACAATATAAACGGGTTTAGAATGCATGTATATTAATTGGGCCATAAATAGCTTGGCACGAATAACATAAAAATAAACGTGTTAGATTCATGCCATCATGTTTAACATACTTAATTAAACGTACAGTAAACGTGTCAACACGATACGATACGATTCGCACGTTTGTAGCACGTTTAATAACTATAGTATTTAGTAAAAGAAATATATTTCAAGTATATTTATTAAAATAATATATAAGAAAATATAGAATATAAAATTTGTAGTCAAAACTAATAGGTTATTATTAGAATATATACCTAGGATATGTAACCTTAATTTTAATTTATTTTTAATTTAAGCCACTTTAAAAAACCCTTTTTTAAGTTTTTTAAGTTAAGTGATTATATTAAAAATACAATTATATGAAAAGTACGTCAATTGTAGACTTATGTTTCCACTAAAATATCAATAAAATCAATCAAGAAATGTATTTATGTATTAAATAATATAAGCTTAAAACAAAAAAATTTCAAATTTTGCAGGTGCAAAGATTCGAACCTTACACCTCAAGGTATGTTGTTGCTCTTGTCACCGCCACACTAGATAAGCATCCAATATCAAATGATAGCCTTTTTTTTTCATTTATTATGGTTATTTTACTCTTTTGAACAGCAGCGCAAAAGTGCTACATCCAAAAGGAAAGTATTCTGTCACAACTCCTCTCTATATAAGGACTAGCTTTTGTTTTTGTTTCACCCATGTTGCCAATGAAGCCAAATGCCTTTAAAATAATTGTTCTTCAATTTTAGCTCTTTAGAAGATTGGGCTCTTTAAAATATTGGAGAAAAAATTCAGTTTAAAATATTTAACAAATGAATATTATTATATTTTTTATGCTCTTTAATTTATTTTGGTTTTAATTTTTAATTTTTTAGTTGAAATTAAAAATTATATAGTAAAAAAATTATAAAATTTATATAATAGAAAATTAAATATTAAGTAACTTATCGTGTCGTGTTATAAACGTGTTGGTATGAACACGACACGCAAATACAAATTGTCAGCTCTAGGGACTTACAGCTTGTTTAATAATCGTGTTAATCATATCATGTCATATTAGGCATGCCATAAGTGGGTTGTGTTTGTGTTTTTGGCCCGTTTATTAATCGTGTTGTGTTTGTGTTTGGCCTAAACTTGTCATGCTGTAAACGTGTCGATACGAACAATGTTTATAACACGTGTTGTGTTATAAACTTGTTGAAATGAACACGACACGCGAATACAAATTGTCAGCTTTAGGGACTCATGGCCCGTTTATTAATCGTATTAATCATGTCGTGTTGTGTTAGGCATGCCATAAGTGGGTCGTGTTTTTGTTTTTGGCACGTTTATTAATCGTGTTGTGTTTGTGTTTGGCCTAAACATGTCGTGTTGTAAACGTGTCGACACGAACACATATATCGCTAGCCCTACCTGGAAACAATCCAAACAGTGAGATTTACAACTTTTATGAACAAAGTTTTGTGAAATTTTTGAAGGACTAAATTGAAAAATTCTTGAAAACTCTATTGTGCAGTTGTGATTTTAGAAAAAACTGTTGGAAAAGTAGTACGCGGCAGAATTTTAAAAATTTAACATCAAAGTATTTTCCAAAACACAAGTTTGACACACTATGTGCATAAATTAACCAGATCTTACAACCTTGTTTGCCAAAAAGCTCACGTAATCTGTGAAGAGAAAGGCATTCTAAAAGAGCCTCAACCAACTAGTCTTCTTTGCTATTCGCTGTCCACATCAGAGTGCATATAGGCACACAACGTATGGCTCTTCTTAGGTGTCTCTCCTTCCAACCAATCAAGAAAACCCAAAACTAAGGTTTGTGATCTGTGAACAATAGCTCTCTGGGAGTTGTAGAGACTCACAGACTAAAGTGCTCATTCTTTAATTCCTCAACTGATCTAAATAACTTATGAGTCTTACTCCTTATTTATAGAGGTTGGGCTTGGGGTTAGTCCTTATCAGATAAGGCCTCAAATATTCAAATTAGGACCAATCTCTAATAAAAATCAGATCTAAAAATGCATGATCATAAATCATTCGGTTGGTAGGCCAAACTAGCAGATCGGCCTGTAGAACTTAGTCCATCGGCAGGTTGAACCTAAAAATTGGCTTGCCAAACTTATGATAAATGATCCCTATGAATATTTTATCTCCCACCCGAGATTCTTAGGATAGAGCCTCAGTTTTAATACAAATAACCTAATAAAGAAGTTATCCGATTAAAACAATCATATCTAGATATTCTTTAAGAAAATAAATATTCTAGATAATTCAACAAGTTTATCTTGAATTAAGTTACTTGAAATTAATTCAACCGATAAACACACATGAATTATTTGATCCAACCAAATTTCAACCAATCTAATAATTTAATATGAGTCATCAATTTATTGAAAAAACACGCTGTATCATCACATGATTTATTATGAGCTAGCAAAGGGGACCTGATAGACTTATATAGTTTAAGCTCCTGATAATTATAAAACCTAATATCCCGTATATACATTTCATAATTATTAACTCTAATGCTAATCCACTAAAAGCATAGAGCTGCACTCTCGAACTATATAGAATTATAAAGCCCGAATAGCCAAGTCTCTATGACATATCATAATATATTTTAACCCCATAGGATTATCTATAATCGGCTTAAGGATAAATTCTGTCTTACCTTCTCAATTATTTTTCTCTTACATTCTATTATCTCACCATCGAAAAACTTACCATCCAAAGACAGCATACCATTCGATTACACCTATGTATCCAAAATAGTTAAGCACTCTGGCTTTTCAATTACAAGATAACGCATATAAGAGGACATCACTGACTCCTAAAGGGGAGCGATAGATTTTGTATCTATGAAAAACAAATCTACACCATCAAGAGTCATGTCTCTAACGTACCGGCATGCGTACCAACATAAAAAAATGTTACCCTTTGGTACATCAAAAGATATAAGTCAAGACAACAAGCCTACTATTCATCTCTGGATTAAGATACAACACATATGATTGTCTAAAGTGAATTAATTTGCTAATATAAAATTATTAATCCAAATCAATTACACTTTATGCCCCAATCTAATACATCATCACCTATGATAATGCACCAATGTTTCTATTCGTAGAGTCCACCTCCAATGCCCAAGATAAACCATCTCCTGTTAGGGATATAGACAACACAACAATCTTTGCATGAATAAAGCGCCCAACTTTATTCCCTCGATTATGGATCTTATAATTTAGATCATCACCTTTAGAATTATGTCTTCCGCATAATCTATCCATCATATGCCTGATTCCAAAGGTTTAGACCTACAGTCTCAGACATTTGTTTGCTTATATACATTCAATAAATATGAACGTAAAAAGGACAAAAATTTGGTATATGAATAATAAATAAACTCTTTATTGATAAAAATGTCTCCAAAAACAAATTACATTTTACTCCTTGGGACATACATGTCTAACAAAAACATGGAAGTTGTAAATCTTGTCAAAACTATATAAGATCATGGATAGCTTGTCAAAATTTCACACGATTTGTGAGTCAAGAATTTTCAAGTTTTAATCACAAAATTTCAAAAATATAGTAAAAAGAAAAATATTTTGAAATTGAAGGAATTTGACCTCGGTACTTCAAGAAGTTTTAATCCTTACGAAAAACTGAGCCCAACGGTATAAAATGATCGTTTTTGTTTCCGAGGGCAAATTCATCAAAATTTTTATAGTGCATCTTAAAATAGTAAATTTTTGTTAAAACTCATTTTTTTCTACACAAAGGAGACCAATGCCTCGTTTTTCTTGCCCCATAGTCAACAAGTACTCCTAAAAACATAATTTTTAAGATCTACGATAGGCAAAAATGTAATTTTTTGCAAAACGACCCAAAAGGACTCCTAAACATCCAAATTGGAAAAAAGTCTCTTAGAAGGAATTTTTTTGTACTCTATTAGTAGCAAAAGGGCAACGTGAAATAAGAAAAAAAAATAAGTTTAGTTACGCTTAGGTTTGTAGAAACCCAACTAATAACATAAAAGGTAATTAACACTTAAGATTTGTTATCGACATGTAGTTGATAAAAAATAAGTTAGCCAATAATGGTAAATTGTCCAAGCAGGACACTTCAATGGATAGAGAAGGGAACAAAAAGTTGGATCAGTATAAGTGTGGACAAAAATGTATTCAAAAATGCTATTTATTCCTCGTAAGTAAATGCATTAACAATTCACTTATTTTTTTTTTTTGTAATTAAAGCTTCATGAATGGCATGTCACCATAATTTAACAACTAGTAAATGAATCACTAAATAAGAAACCAACCTCCCGAAACAAGGGGATTTATAAGTTATGTTATGGTCTTAGTGTTACGATGACTCTTATGCACATATAGTATGAACACTTAGGCCCTAGATAAGCTAAGGATATGAAAAGAATAACTAAAGTTCATAAGTGAGTATAATTGAATCATGCATATAAATAAGAATTATATTGTGGGCTATGTTTGGACTTACTAAGCAGTAGCTCACTAGTTATTTCATGTTGTAAGGAATCCAACCAAGAAGTCGAAATAGAATCACTATTGAGCTGGTAGCAATGGATGAACAATTGTATATTCAAGTGTACAAACATCGTTGCAAGAATGTTTACATTGTATAATAAGTTTTTTAAGATGTGTTGCTTTGAAAAAAAATATTAAGTATTATATGGTGTATAATATAAGATAAGTAAGTATTTTAAACTCTTTTGAAAATAATGATGTATTTATAATATATGTTAATTGAGAGTTTGATGTAAAAAAATGTTTCCTAATTTTATAGCTACGTAAGTAAGAGAAGTATTAAGAAATAACTCAAAAAGTCAGGTTGTGATACGTTGTCAATAACTCGGCCGCCACAAATTTCCACCTAATGGATTGGAATTTTTTCTAGCTTGACATTTTTGAACGATCTCAAAGTACTACATGGCACCGAAGTTTTCCTTGGAGCCTGTAATGACCAAAGGAAACTCATTAATAAAATTCAATATTTAATTGAATTTAATTAATGAATTTACTCTTATAAATCGTATTTTTTTATAAAACTACAAAAATGCATGTACGAGCAATATTAATAGGAAATTTGACCAATAATTTTATGCGATTTTAGATATTGTTAAATACAAATTTTGTGAGTTTTAATGCTTCAAAATTTGTGAATAATATCCTTAAATGAATTCTATATCATAATTAATTATAGTTTTGTGATATAAATTAATAAATGATTAAAGTATAAGATAAAGTAGGAAAGCATGCTAAAACCTAAAACAGTGTGAAAAGGGGTATAATGTAGTGTAAGTATACTGTTTCAGTAAAAACACAGATATATAAAATACTGTGTTTGAGCATCAAAAGTGAACCAAAGAGTAAGCTAGAATATTTTAAATCACTTAAGTGCATTTTTCCCCTAATTTACACTAACAGTATGAGAAAAATACTGTATGGTGTAAAATTATACTATGTAAAATGGTCAGTCCACCAAGGGGACACTTGAATGGTAGAGCTTAGGCCACCACACCTCTAAATGTGGCCCAATCTCTAATTGCCAATTACCCTTAATCATGATTAGGATGGTGAATCACCAAACTAAAAAAAAAAAAAAACCATAAGTGGATAAATATGATTAAATGCCTTAAGCAAGTGAAATTTCTTTCATTCTTCAGCCACCATACATGGCAGCTTCTTTCCTTCTCTCCCAAAATTTTGTTCAAAAACAAACTCTTCACAAAACCTTTTTCAATCAAGTTTCACGCTTCAAAAATCAAGGTTTTACAAACTTTTAAGGTAAAAAAAACTAAACTTTTCCCTAAGTTTTTCTAAGGTTCTTTGGGTTTGAGGGGAATGTTAATAGGGAATTTCTTTTATGAATCATGTCTAGGGAGGTGAAAATCAAGCTTGTTAGAGGACCCAAGCTTAACTAACTTTTTGGTAAAGTCTACTTTTTCAATTTTTAAGTTATTGTTATCTTGCTTTGTTTTGGTTTTGTTTCAAGAATGGCATGTAATTATTTAGTTACTTTATGGTATGATTACCTAATTTTAAGGTATATGATGATGGATAAGTAGGAAATTAGGGGGTGTATGCTTAGGATTTAAGTTGGTTTTGAAATTGAGTAAAAATTTCAAGCTTTGAGTAATTTCTTAAAGGAATGAAATTTGACATATTCAAACAAGATTATTTGTTAAAGAGGTTTCAGAACCTGCTCAAACAGTGGGTGGATTGTGTTAAATCAGGTTTTTTTCTAAAATTAACAAAAGACTAAATTGATGAGATTTTCACAAACTTGGTAGTTTTGAAAATGGCAGAAAACTCCACTATATAGTGGGAATTTTGAAAAAGTTAGAACATGAAAGCTGTAGATCTTGACAAAACTATTAAAAATCGCAAATAGTTCGTTAAAATTCTCAAAATTTTGGAAAATTTTCTTTTAAGGGCAAAAACATCATTTAATAAAAAGAATTTGGGTAAGGAACTTTGAAAAGATTTAATCCTTGTGAAAAATAGAAATTAATGGTTTAAAAAGATTATTTTTGGCCTCAGGGGCAAAATTATCAAAAAATTTTCGAAACTGGGCTAAAATTACAAAGTTTTGTTAAACTTGGTTTTTCATTGCAAATCAAGAGACTTGAGACCTTGAACATTCGTTTTTACGCTAATAAGAAACATTTTAGGTTGATTAGCCAAATTGGGCCTAGGAAATTTAAAAAGAGCCTATCAAGGGCAAAAACGTCATTTTCTATAAAACGACCAGAACAGACCTTGAAGCTTACAAAATAGGGAAAAATGTCTCTAGTAAGAATTTTTTCCCATTCTTTAGAAACAACATAGTAGAATGAACCTAGAGAGGTCGAATTCTTTATAATTGGAATAGTAACCTAAATGAGTACTTTGTTGAGTACATTTTATTGACATATAGATAATACTGATAATTTGGCTAATAATGGTACAATTGACCAATCAAGACACTAGGAGAATAGCAAGGGACTTGAAGTCAGTCTACGCTATAGCACATTGAAGTAAGTTCGAACCCCACCTATAGTATGGGATAGAGGGTTGTTGGAAAAAGTAGTTATTTAAATGTATTTTATGTATTTAGTACATGTAAAGAAATGTGAATGGTGTACACATATCTTAAGTAAATAGATCATTATGCATGGTATGGTAACCTTAAATAACAAACTGGTAATTGATTCACCAAACAAGAAAGAGGTGTTGTACCAACTCCCAAAGTAAGAGGAGTTCTAAGTTATGTTTTGGTCTTAGTGTTACGATGACCCATGTGCGCATATGGTATAAACACTCAGGCCCTAGTAAACATTGAAAGATGAAAAAAAAATAATGAATGTCCATAAGTAAGCATAAATAGATCATGCATATAAGTAGGCTATGCATGTGGGCTATGTTTGGACTTACTGAGCATTAGCTCACCTAGTCATTTCATGTTGTAGGAAGATAAGCTATAAGGTCACAACAGATTCACTAATAAGCGGGCGGCAGGACATGAGCAATGTGTAAACTAGGGAATGGATACCACCATTTGAAAGCTTTCACTCTATATGTATATTAAATATATTTGGAACTAGTTAAAGAGTTGGTGTTGAATATAAGTTATAATGTAGTACAAGTAAGATGAAACTCTTTTGAAAAAGGTTATGTTAAGTAAACATATAAACATAAAGGGGGTTTGCATTTGTATGGGTGTATTATTATTTTATTTTTAAAGAAAAAATTATTATATTTATAAATTTCCATAGCTATATAAGTAAGAAAAATGTTAAGGCACAACCTGAAAGATGACTGGTCGTCATAGAGCCGTGGGCTAAGATGCAGCCATTTGTTGGACTTTGCAATGGTGAAGGAGAGGTAAGCCCACCTAGAGAGCTCGATGGGGATGGAATCATGTGGGAGTTAAAAAAGCGAGAAGGGAGATCGGCAATGACAAACTTGCTCATGAGAATCGACGGTATCCAAGGTGATTTAGTGAAGCAAGCCTTCAGGGTGTTGGTTTAGCTTGAAAGTATGATTCCTTCAATTACTCCAAGAATTTCAAAAACAAAAGGAAAACCTTCTTTGTTAGGTCAATTATTGCCTAACTAATTTTAAAAAGTTCTTAATAAATTATACGATTTAAGATTGAAATCAAAAAGATCAAATTTTTTAAATTTTGTCTAAGATTTTGTTTTGGTTACTCTTGTTAATTAAAGTTCATGCACTTGAACGGACTATAAAAATAGCATATAGATTAATATTTTATGTTATGCAAGTTTAATGTTGTGCAAAGTTGAGTGTTTCCAAGGAAAAGATTTTAGGGCTCAAAAAATGAATATTTGCTTCAATAGGACAAATCTATGTTGAAGTCAAGCATTCTTTTTTTTTTTTTTTTGGGGGTGGGGGTGGGTGTGGGTGGGGGTTGGGGAGAAATTGAGGGTGTGTTGTGGGTTGAGATATGAAGGCAACAATCAATTTTGACCACAGGCGATGGTAGACAGAAGTGTTCAAAAAATCCGTCAAACTACCCAAACCATCTAATCCAAACCAAACAAAACTAAACTGGTGGTTTTTTATGATTTTTGGACGATTTGGATGGCTTGTATACAAATAATTTTAGATTATTTAATTAATGGTTTTTGCTTCTCAAACTGCCTAAACTGTAGCGACCCCCTCCCTCCCCCCTCCCCCGGGAGGAAAGAGAAGAGAGGAGCGCCACACATCGTTCGTTCATCATGTAAAATGGGCCAGTTCGGTAATCCGATCAGAGACACGATAGGAAAAATAATCAAACCTTAACTCAACCTTAATGTGGAAATTATCTTATCATTAGCAGCGGAAATATTAAGATTACAACACTTATACAAAAGCTAGAAAATCCCCTTAATGTCCTCAATAATAATTCTTAGTTTCTAATAACAACAAAGAAATACTTAGAAATAACTATTGCATCTTAGACTCGTCATGGGACCTTGGACCATTCTTGCTCAGTCATCTACATCCTTACTTGGAAGCTCACCTACATCACAAGAACTATATAAGCATAATGCTTAGTAAGTAAACCACAGTAGTTCCACATAAAAACATACTTTCATAAACATACATTACTTTTAGGTTTTTGGGCCCATATCATAACGTTAATCTCAAGCAGTCAGAACCCTTAACATTCATTCATAAATCGTCCCTATCTTGGAACATGCTTCCTCAAGGATTTGACCATGAAAACATACATAACATTGGTTGGTTCATGACAACAAGAGAGTTCACATCATACTTGTAATGACCGAGAAAATGTCATTAACAAAACCTAATATTTTATTAGGTTTAATTAATGAATTAACTTTTAAAAATGTGATTTTTGTAAAAGTTGTAATTTTTGTACAAAATTACGATAAAGTATGAATAAACGACATTGATTGCATATTTTATGGGAAATATGATGAAATGTTGGATATGGTAAAATACAAATTTTATGAGTTGAATTACTCAGAAATCTGTGAATAATATCCATAAAATGGATTTTATATCACAATTAATTGTGAAATTGTGGTATAAACGAATGAACGACTAGAATGCAATTAAGACACAGAGGTTGTCCGAACCCTAATCTAGGGTAGGAAGGAGGCCAAAGCAGTATAAGAATACTGCTAAGTGAAAACGTAGATACGAAAAACGTTATGATTGGCCTCCAAAATTGAACGAAAAGTAAGTTAAATATTTTTATACAGTCTAAGGATAGGAAATACACTGATTTGACCAGGCAGTATAAGAAAAATATTGCGTGATAAAAAATTACACTGTGTGAATTTTGGGCCCAACAAAGTGGACACCCAATTGAATTTGATTGGGCCACCAAAGATAGAAAGGTGGCCCAATTGTGTGATGACACCTAGGGGTAACCATAAAGGCTACCATGAGTCACCAAATGTGATAAGGTTGCATTTAATGCATGTTATCACAAAATTTTCACTCTTCCTCTCCAAGAACCCACGACAACCATTGTTGAAGCATCAAGAAAATTTTCTCAACCTCAAAAATTGCAAGAAATAGCCCCAAAACAATTTTAGAAGCAAGCCTCAAGGATTTTTACAAGATTAAAGGTAAAATTCTAAACTTTTTATTGAGTTTTCAAGGGGTTTTTCATGGGTTGAAGGGGAGATGTTAACCCATGTTATTTTTGCATGAAAAGGAGGCTTAGAAGCAGATCAAAAGGAATTTCAAGGTTAGAAATCAAAAAGAGGTTATTTTGGTAAGTTTTGGTATTCAAAGTTTTGAATTTTTGTTTGGATTTTTGTTTTGTCAAATCCATGTGAGTTCTTAAGCTTATGGTTGATGGAATTACATGTGTATGTGATGAATGACATGTTTAGATGATGAAATTTTGATTTGAGGTGCAAAATGGCAATTTTTGTATAAAATATATTTTTGCAATTTTATGGTTAGATTGTGTAAAAATGAGGTTTGAGCACGAAAATGACCTGAGTAAGCCATGGAATAAACTCTGCAGGGATAGATTTGAAGTTTTGGAAAGGGATTTGACAAAAACGTCCAAGGGACTAAATTGAAAGAAAACTTTCTTTCTCGGCAGAAATGAAAAACAGCCGAAAACACCCTTGTACATTGAGATTTTGAGAAAATTTAAAACATGAAAGTTGTAGATCTCGATGAAACTATAAAGTATCATGGACAGTTCATTGAAAAACTCAACCATTTGTGAGTTTTCAAATTTTCAAGAATTTGTTAAAAGTGAAAATATGGTAAAATGGCAAAAACATCATTTTTCAAAATGATTTGAGGTACGGTACTTCAAACAAAAAATTTTCTTATGAAAAATATGAATTTTTAGTGTAAAGATAAAATTTTAGCCCTGGGGGCAAAATTGTCACAATTTCGGTTTAGGGGCTAAACTGTAAAGTTTTATGAAAATGGGGCTTAAGTGTGAAATAAAGGGTTTTGAGCCACTAGGACATTATTTTGAAATTAATGTGTGGCCGTTTTTATTTAAAAGAACGGAATCGAGCTTAAATAGGTCAGTAGGGCCACGGAGAGCAAAATCGTCATTTTTGCCCGAATAACCCAAAAGGCTCTAGAAGGGCCTTAAGTAAGAAAAGAAAGCGATTAGGAAGATTTTCACTCTTCGTAAGTGACGATAGGGTAGAATTCGACATAAATAAGAAAATTAATATTTATAGAGTTGTGTACAGTTATACAACTCGAACAATTATGTAATGAACATTTTATGATGAAACGTATTGAAAATTGGCCAATAATTTTATAATTGGCCAACAAGATCCTAGGAGTCTAGGAGAAAGGAGAACGAAGTTGATTTTGCGGTGCACAAAAACAAGTAAGTACCCTTCCCACCTACAGCATGAGATGGTAGGTGTAGAATGCGAGAATATGCATATTAGGGTATAAATTCCAATGTGAACTTGTTTGTTGCTATGAAATGAATGCCTAGAGATATAGATGTGGTACCTCTGTGTATACGATTAAAATACCTAAGTGTATATCATATTATGTATTGTTACATGCAATATATGGTGTACTTGTGTATACGAATAAAATACCTAAGTGTATATCATGTTATGTATTGTTACATGCAATATATGGTATACTTGTGTATACGATCATGAAAACATTGATGTTTATGAAGTAGGTACTTGTGGGTACTCTACAATGCATACGAACTTATAATTTATAGATAACATGTGAATATCATTTCATGCCTGGTATGACAACTATATTAAATGAATTGGTAAATATGTCACCAGAAGTTAAGAAAAGTGTCGTACCGACTCCTGAAGCAAGGGGAGTTTAAAGGATAAAATATGGTCATGGTGTTACATATACCCTAATGAAATTGTGCAATGGTGCGAACACTTGGGCCCTAATGGAAGATAAGAAACGATGAAGATAAGGAAAGTTCATAAGAAAGCATAATC
>CAMOHE010051269.1:0-22458 GCA_946598075.1 Artocarpus hirsutus
AAAGGAAAACAGATTCAGAGTCTGAACTCATTCTTCGTTTGGAAAGAAATGATAATTCTTTGAAATCAATTACTCGCGCTTACCTCAAATCTTGACGGATCAAACTTTTGAGGGTCGCTGAAAAATTCTGGATTGTGATGAATGTTTCTGAACAAAGGCATCACCTTCCATCCTTTTGGAATCAGATAGCCTGTTTCAAGAATTAATCCAAAGTCAGTCCTTTTTTTCAAAGTTCTCATTTTTTACCGTAAATTTTCCGAACCTATGGATCAAAATACACACAAACACACACGATCTTTTGTATTTCTTCAATAAATATTCTCAAAAGTTAACTTTATGGGCAATAATGAAGGTCCCCGTTGACCACTTTAGGAAAAAGAAAAGTATAGTTTGTTCTAGTATCAAATTATTGTGATCCCCTAGTCACATTTTGCTTACCAAAGTTTAGTGAGAAGATTTCCTCTTACCCTTATATTCTACATCAGCTACTGCCTCTCTGAAAGTGAAAGATATAATGCTTGCCATCCTCAAGCTTTCTAAAACAACCTGATTGTAAGCACATAATTTCCTATTGTTAGCCATTTATTTAGGAAAAAAAGATAATTCATGCCTTATAAGTTGAATCGTACAACAATATATATTTTAAAAAATGTTTGAGACATCACTAATATTAAGTACTACAACTAATAAAAAGTGAGCTTCATTTATGATCTTGGAACGTGGGACTCATATTTTATTAGTACGTGGGACTCATATTTTATTAGTATGTGAGGTTTAATTCCACTTGTGCGTTATTAAAAAGGCTCTAATTTTTTCATGCAATACCTACTTCATACCTTATAACTAACGGGCATGTTTCTAGTCTGACTCCAAGTCAGCGGCTGGTTTTTTTCCTCATTCAGTTTACGAATCTCCTTGTGCTCAGCCTGCGTCAAAAACCAAGTGAGTGTAAAAATACTAAAAACACACTACAATTACAATAATTTCATCTCAGCCGAAAATGAAGGTAAAAGACATGAAATGGACTTCTAGAGAGAGAGACATCTAGAACCCACGAGATGAATAAAACTAAATATTTAATTAGTTGTGAAAATATATAACAATATGTATTTATATATATATATATCTATATTATATATACCTTGACTGCCTCTAGAAGTTTCGGGTGATCATGGAGGTACTTGACAATCCAAGTCATGACGCTAGCCGTGGTGTCTTGTGCAGCGAAAAGCACTCCTATTATGTTATCCGCTATCTGCTCATCCGTTAACACCTCTCCCTGATCATCTTTTGAGCTCAATAAGCAACCCAACAGATCCTTCTCAGTCATTTTCTTCTCCTTCCTCGCCGAAATAATATCACTTAGAATCTTACTTAGCCTTTTTCTTGCCTGTAATATATATATATATTTTAAAAAAGTCAATTCCGTCACCACATGATAAGACAGAAGGGAAAAAAGGGCCAGAAGACCAAGTAAATTTACACATACACACATATACTTATCTCATATATATATATATATATATATATATATATATGGTACTTACCAATAGTGCCTTCTTGTAAGCAGTTCCGGGAATGTTAGTGGGGAACAAATTATATCCTTTGTCAACTATGCAGTAGTTCCGTTTGAGCTCTTCTCTGTGACGAGCCTCCAAATGTCCAAAAATTGATAGTATACCAACTTCGAAAGAAAACTAAAATGCACCAATGATTAATTGATGAACAAGTCTGAAATACCCAGAAATCATAACATCTTAAAATTTTATCTAATAAAAAATAATTGTAACACATGAAAAGAAGTGTACCTTTTTCATTTCATGGAAGGTGTAAATAATTTGGCCACTGACCCAAGAGCTAAAGGCAGAGGCAGCCAGGGCCTCAATATCGGCGACCAAACTTCTAATGGCGTCAAGGGAAAGAGAACCTTGAACGAGCTTCCTCAGCCGAATATGGTAGTCTCCTTGGTGGAAAAAAAGTGCCGACGGTCCAATCAACCGTTCCTTGCTCTTCGGGTAAGTTGGCTTGAACAAGTGCGCTTGCGTGACCAGCACGAATTTCGCCGCTTCTGGGCTCGCCAGCATCACGCAAGGACAGCCCAGAATATGCGTTTTGAAAATCTCTCCGTACCTGATTATATACACATACAAAGATATTCATTAAGTTATCCGATATGATCATACAAAAGAAAGGAGAAAAGGAATTAGAGAATGATTAGAAAGGAAATGTAATTTGTAATGAACCTTTTTTGTTTGGAAGTAAAGAAAGTGTTTGGGTCTTGAGAGTAGAGTTGGAGAGTCTCGCCTATGTAAGGCCAACCCATTGAGCCAGGAGGGAGCTTGGCTCGTTTGTGTGGCGGTTCATTTCTTTTCGTGAAAAGAAACAATAGCAGAGTACTTAGAAGAAAGATCAACACATACACAAAACTTCCAACCATAACTCTCCTTCTCTCTCTCTTGTTTAGCTTTTGTGGGGTAGCTTATTGGAGTAATGAGACCTAGTAACGTTAAGCTCTAGACAAATTTGAGTTCTGAAATGAGAGGGAGACAGTGAGGTCTTTATATAGAGGATTTTTTTTTTTTTTGGGTTGTGGCAGGTGGGGTTGTGGGGGGGGGGGGAGGGGGGGGAGAGGAAGGGATTTTGATTTGGTCGAGGGATTTAGACAAAGGAATAAAGGGAAAGATTGATATAATGGGCATTATTCTTGTTATTGTTCTTATTCATAAAGAGACAAACATATATATTTCGATATTTTTCATGTGATTTTTTTTACTTTACAATTTCGGTTGAATTCTCATCCTTCCCAATCCTTTTTTTTTTCCTAATTTCACTGGAGAATATCCTAGATAGAATCCAATGGAGAGCATATATATGAGGCAATGCATGAATTACATACTTTTACTGAGGATTCTTATCCTTTTCAAACGTTAATATTGGAGATTTCGATGTTATCTACTTAAAGACCAAAATTTAAATATGGCAGTAAATTAGTTGTTTTCCATAATTCCAGACAATGCCAACGCATGTGGACAGCAAATTTTTTACAGTTACTTTCCATCCAAGCACAAGTGTTAGAAATTATTTTACGTTGTTTTGGAAAATATATATTGTGGTTGATTTTTTTTCAATGTATAAGGTAATAAATACCCATATCATAACAAACATTGATTGTGATGAACAAAACAACTAAGCATTGGTTTGACGGAAAAACATTTGGTAGAGTGAAGTTTAAAATTCAAACTACAAACAGTGTAAAACTTTTATATATTAAAACGTAAAACAAATTTATGTCACAAATAAAGCTCTTATATGCTTGTTCAAACACTGAAGTTAGAACTTTTCTCCTCAACACTCTCATAGATTTCTTCGTGTCTTTTTCAAATGATTATAAACTCCACAAAAGAGACGAAATTGCACTTCACGATATATATTCTTTCAAAATACTCTTATGTCTCCAATGTACCATAACAAATCTTTTCTGCTGCTTGTGAAATAGGGGTAAATTTATTTAAGGGGATAACTACAAATACATTTTTTGTGTTTTTTGGAAATGCGTATTGTTAACACACCATGTTTTCATAAAAGACAAAAATATGTCTCTATTTTGCAAATAAGGGTAAGATTCTTCCCTCTTATAATTAATATTAGAAGATAGAAAGATACATCTACCATTAAAATCTTTGTGTAAAATTATGTTCCTCCTTAACAATTAAAGAAAACAAAATGAATAGCAAATTTGGGTTTTAAAAAAGGGTTGCAACCCTCAGGAGACCTAACGAATCCCGTGCAGACCAAGGTGGGACTTGTACGAGACTGATGAGGGTCGACGCCATTGTGACTGTCTTAGTGGTAAGACCCGCCCAAGGATTCTCATGGCAGTCGTGTGTTTTTTTTTTTTTTTTTGCCATTTAGTTTCATGGTGGAGAAGCATTATTCTAATAGTAAAACGTTGATGGTAGCTATGTCTTTTCACAATTTAATTTTCTCCCTATGTAACAACGTGAGAAAATTTTTACGTGATTGGTAAAACATATTTACATTTATTTGTTAAAAAAAACCACGTTTTGATAAAAAAAAAAAAATCCCTTTAATTTTTCAATATGGTTGGACTATTGTCAATTCTCAATTCTCATGCAATCCAATTTTATTTGAACACATCCAATCTAAATTGGACACCAAATGTTTCAAAACCGAAAATCCAATGGGAACGGGCAATTTCCCTTTTTGGTTGTCCATTGTCCAGATCCAGTCCAAATGCATTAATTGATTTATGTTATTTTAATATGCCGGTATTAGTTTAATTTATGAAAGTAACATACTAATTTCTTATAGAGGTTTTCAAAATGCATATTGGTTACTCATAAAATATTATAAGACCCCAATTTGAGCTTGCTGTGAAAACGTTTTCCATGTTTACATGCTCTCTGGATTTTACTAGAAATGGAACCATATAGACACAAGCTCTTGTTCATGGATTGGGAAAGGAATTCCCAAATGTTGATTACTTAGTGAACAAAAGTTAATCCAAATCAAATCAATGAGAAAATTTCAGCTTTCAAGTCCTTTTTAGTATTCGAAGTTTAAATAGAAGCAATCAACCTTCATATTGGTAGTTATGATGGGTAATCCAAAAAGAAGCCAACGTCTTCTCCTCTATGTTATCTTCCAAGAAACAGAAATGCAACTCTAGCAATTTCCATTGACTTTGACCACTGTTTTGTTATAACACACATCTCACACATGTGCAATATTTGCATCATCACCATTAATATATATATATACACACACACATATATATTCATTTGCCTAATAAGCGGGGCGCTTATCATTGATTAATAATAAATCTTTTACAATGTACGATTTTCGATCGTGTAGGATTTTGCACATCATGTCAAAAAGATTTGCGTTTAAAGACTTTGTGGTCATAACCTAAACTACCCGGCATATCTGCATGCATTAAATTTCACAAAAAGACACCGCCCGTCTAAATAACATATATAAGTACAAAGCTTGACTCTTGTCTAACTACATATACACACACACACATATATATATTATCTTATATTTATACATATATGACTGTAGATCGCTTATCGAGCGTAAGCAGGTCAATGCATGATATAGAGTATATGGTGGACAGAACAAATAAAAACTTATAATAATAAAATTATATATCTTTAATTAGGTGTCCCAAGAGAGTTTAGAAAGAAAAGGGAAACATCTATATTTGGACAGGCTACGTGAGAGACAAATTGTAAAGATAGTGCTTCTAATAGGTAAATGATCTAAATTATTAATTAGAAGATGCAGTGAGTTATTTAATTAAGCATTAGCCATCTACTGCCTATACAATTTTGGCAAATGGAAATTACATAGAAATAACCGTACATACATATATACATTAATTCTCACTTAAAAAAATAAAAAATACATACTTGCATCAGTAATTAATTACTGTGTTTTCCCTAAAAAAAAAAAAAAAAACCGTATGATCGTCCATGCAGTCTTTTGCGTTCCAATAGTAGAAAATTCACGTAAAACATGCATACCATGTGTGCTTCTTTTTTTTTTTTTTTTTGGAAAATGGATCTCGGGATTTTATTAACTCAACAAATCCACCGAAACGAAGAGGGATACAAATTTAGGGGACTTGTTTAGCCCTGTCTCAATCCAAATTTGAAGATAAAACATAACCAACTAGAGCGTGAACCACCTTATTTCTATTATTAGAAATATGGCAACAAATTCTACCTCTAACTTGTGCAA
This sequence comes from Artocarpus hirsutus, assembly GCA_946598075.1. Lineage (NCBI taxonomy): Eukaryota > Viridiplantae > Streptophyta > Magnoliopsida > Rosales > Moraceae > Artocarpus > Artocarpus hirsutus. Next base: position 5,767 of record CAMOHE010051269.1, read on the forward strand.
GCAAAAGCTTGATATCACTTACAATCGAACCTTCAACTGATAAAAGAGTCGAAGGCGGTATATTATTTGTGCTTCTAACAACATCTTATCACATATTAATATAAGAGACGCACAATTTCAGTTTTTTTTTTTTTTTTTTTCCTATTATCGTCTTTATAGGCTATTTCATGACTTCTATGTAGCAATTGTTTGTTTATATAAAAGCTTGTTTATACATTTAAAGGCCACGAATTAAAGTGTATACAAGGAATAAGAATAGAAGAATCAGAGTGGAATATTTTCAAAATAGGAAAATCTACAAGGAATTTTTTTTTTTATTTCATGATAATGGAAAAATTCACGGTGTGATTAATATTTGGAATAAGACGAATAACCGAAAAAAATAAAAAGAGCAGGAAGGGGAAATAATCTAGGTGGGCCCCTTGCAAAGCAGCAGTGGCATCCAGCTCATTGAAATGAATCCTGAAGATCTTCGAACTTCCAGATTGGATCGGTCTTTTTTTTTTTGTTTTTTTTGCTGGTTCTCGCCGATTTTGGTAGGCCCCAGTCTTCCTTCGTCTCTCTGCATAGAAGAAACTCCTAAGCCGACGTGGAGAACTCTCGACCTCAGGGTCTCGTATCTTATTTTTCTGGGCACTTTTTTATGTATTATTGTTCCCTCCCTCCCCCTCTCGCTCTCTCTCTTCGTTTATATTTTTTCTTTTTGTAACCAGTTCCTATTAATTTCCTTTAAAAAAATCTTTTGGTAGTGCATCTCAGGCCACCCAAGCGTGGATGAATAATCGGCAAAGAATGTCAATTTGCAGAACTAAAAATCATTGTAAAGAACGTTTATGTATATATTTGTTTACATGTTACATTATGGGGAATATATAACCTATGTTACAATTTACAAAAAAGGATGTTAGCAAAAATAATTATTTAAAAGTAGAGACATTAGTCTGACCCAGTTGGCTTGTTTAAATTAGGCCTAAACATATTTCGTGCTTTATATAGGCCTGCTCATTTATTGAAGGAGAACGAGGGAAATAGACACTTATGTAGAAATGAAAATTAATAGATCAACCTTAAAACAAAAAAAAAAATAAATAGACCAAAAAATAAAATATAGATTTATTAACCAGCTAAATTACCAAATTATCCTAATTTAATTTAGGGTTTTTTCTCTTCTTTCTCTCTCCCCTCTCTTCCCCTTCTTTCTCCCTCTACCCGTTTCTCCTTCGAATCAAGATTTGATATCCTTTTTCTTTTTTTTTTTCCCTTCCTTTTTCTCCCTACCTTTCTCACTTCTGGTTTTTCTGTCAACCTTCCTTGTCGGACATGTCACCACCAGAGTCAAGCGAGGGACAAACGACATCGTCGGAGTCGCATGGGAAGCTAGAGTCAGGTGAGGAGCAGGCTTTGTCGCCGGAGTTGCACAAGGAGTAATTGTTGAGTCGCGCGAATGCCGTCGATTGCCGTTCCGATTTGGTTTTTTTGTTTGTGTTGCCAGAGATGAAGTAGAGGGAGAGACAGACTTGCCATAGTCAAGCCAGTGGCTGGCGTGGTCATCAAATTCGTGTAAGGAGCAGTCGTCGAAGTCGCACAAATGTCGTCAATCGCTGTTGATAGCTAGTTTTTAAGTCCATGTTGCCAGAGATGAAATAAAGGGAGAGAGAGATTTGTAGGGAGATAGAGCAAATGAGGGGGAAAAAGAAAAAATAAATGAAACTAAGGCTAAAATTGAAAGTTCAAATTTTAAAAATTAGAGAAATGCTATATACTTAAATATTTTTAAAATGGTGCTATTTACTTACATTATGAAATGGTGCTATTTGGTGCAATTTCTAATTTATTTATCATGTCGTGTTGGGTCGTGTTTGTTTTTTATTTATGGCATCAAACCATGGCCTATTTATATTCGTGTCGTGCCTTTAATGTGCTTGTACTTTAATCGTGCTTAATAACAAAATTACAGATAAATAAGAAAAAGAAGTATTGGACACGATTAAAATTTTAATTTATACTAAAGTAAAATATAGAAAAATTCAAATAAGATAAAATCTTGTTTAGAAAAAATAATATATTATGATTCTATAAAAAAATTGTTAGAAATACATAATCAAAGAGCAATAATGTTGTGCCATATCGTGTCTGTGTTTATGCTCGTGCTTGTGCTTTTAGTGTGTTGTGCCCTTAATGTGTTTCGTGCACAAAAATCGCATCAAGCTCAACCCATCTAAAAAATGTGTCGGTCTAAACCCATTTAATAATCGTGTCGAGTTATGCCTACTTTTTAGCATACCATGCACATGTCATTCCACCAAGTCTGGCCTGTTTTGATGTCTTCGTAAAGAATGAGGACGTGATTAAGGTAGGGTAAATAAAAAAAAAGAGTAAAGTTTTAAAGATAAGGAATAAGATATAATTTTAAAAATGATCAAATGTAATTTTAAAAGGAGCAAAACAATAAGTTTTATGAAATCTTATATACAATATAAAAAACATTAAAACGAGGCAGCCTTTCAACCTTGCATCGTGGCTCTGCTCGTGATGCTAGCTGACATATATCACATGCATGTTGAGATCCATATGGTCTATTTCGAGACTCTTCGAATACAAGCAACCACCTAGGATTAAGGAGGACCCCACCAAGCTTGCACCTTCCTAGTCCCTTACATGTGTGCAAAAAATAGCAAAATTTAAAAATTATCTTAATACATAAAGAGTTTGATAGGGTGGTGAGAACCATTAGGTAGAACTGTTTTTATTATAGAATGTGAGAGCTTTACACTACAGTGATTTTTTTTGTTACTATAGCATATGAGGACTTTTGTCACACCCTGAAAACCGAAAGGTGATGTGACAGATTAATTTAATTAAATAAATTAAATTTTTAATAAGAACTGTCATTTTAAAATGTATTAAGTTAATTATAAGAATGTGGAATATTTAAAACTTCTTAAGATATTTGTTAAAATATGAAAGCAGGCAAAATGAATTAAAATATTAAATAAACAAACACCATTGGGCCCCACTGGACCCACAATAGTGTGCACACACGGTATCAACAATATTAAATATATAACCATAGTCCAAATAAAAGGGAAAATAAGTTAAAATATTACATGCCTTGTTTATAAATAATTACCCTAGATAATGATGTCCTAATCCTACAGTTTCTTCTCAGTTCTTCAATTTTCCCTAAACTGGATTCCACTTAGAGGGGGAAGAAAGGTTTTGAAACAAGAAAAATGTGAGCGAAAGACTCAGTAGGACTAAGCTTTTGAAAGCATTAGATTTAAACATGTAATTCATTTTTAAACGAAAGCTGTAAAACAAGATAAATAAATAAACGAATAACTAACTGAAGCTCATTAAATTTATTCATACCGGTTAATCATTTATTCATCAATGGACAGTCTCATTATCATGTTTTCGGCGAAGCTATATGAATCACCACTGAAGTAGCCCAGCTGGGTTTTGGGACCTGCCCCCAAGGTCGTGCTCCTCACGACCCGATCTTTGTACATGGCATCATACTCTATCTTATCATTTCGAACGGTACTAATTGACATATCCGGTGTCATATCATTATCATGTCTCGTTTACCGGATATTCTCATTACATTCATTATGATCATTCATTATTTAGCCAATAATGAAAATAAGTAATAAACTTCATTTCTTGAAAACGTTTAAAAGGAAATGCTTTGTGGCTAAAACCCTTTAAAAACATGGCTACCAAGGAGAAAGGATAGAAGTCTTACCTCGATATCCCGTACTAACGTTCAACACCATAGTGCCGATCCGCTATACGTTAGTTCCACGGAACCACGAATAATCTTAAATAGAACTAAGTTTATCAATATCTAGCTTAAGGTATTCTACATCCCTAAGTTATCTCATGGTGTCTTGGTATGCCTTTAGGGTTCACAAAATTATCTCATGAGTTAAAAATCTTGACCTAGGTTTTAAATGGTGAAAAAAGGGCGAAAAGAGTCATTTTTCACGACGTCTGGTCGGCCTATTAGAACCTCTGGTCTGGCTTGTCAGACTCCATAGTTCGGTCTGTTGGCTAGCCAAGACTGACCTGTCTAACTGGCCTAGGTTCGGCCTACCGATCAGATGAATCCGGCCTGCCGAACCTATGAATCCGACCTGCCGAACTAAAAAAATGTGGGAGGTTTGAGACTTTGATTCTTGGCCTCCCCAAGCCCAAAAATCAATTCTAAACCTATTTTTTAAGTCCTAGAGCATTCATAACATTCATAAATAATAGAAAAACATGCTACAACATATTTAAACATATTTAAGCAAGATTTACATAGAAATTTTCAAGGGAATCCGAAAATGAAGAAAAAAAAAAACTTGATTTTATCCAAATTTCATGAAATCAAGCCTAGATTTTAGATGATTTGAGTTCTATCAACTTAGATTAAGGGTTTCCTAAGCTCAAGAAACTCAGATTATAACATTTCAAAGAAATTAAAAAATTTAGGTTAAAAGTTTAAAATTTGAAAAATAAAGAAACTAACTTTGAATGAAAGCTTAAAATCGAGGTTGTGGAGATCAAATCGTGTTCCTCACCTCCCAATCCAGCTAAGAATCAAGCTTGAACTCAAAAATTTGAATCAAAATAGAGAGGGAGAGAGGGAAGCATGGGAGAGAGGGAAAAGAGAGAGAAAGACAGAGAGTGTGTCTGAGAGAGAGTGAGGGAAAGAGAGTGAGAGAGTGAGATAAATAGATGGGTGAGGGGTGGTTTTGTAGAGCAAAACTAGGTTCCAGCACATAGTTTTGTAATTAGGATATATTGGGTATTTGATAAATTGTTTTGCTTAAAAATTCAAAATAACATATAGAAATAATTAAAAATGAGATAAATTTAAATTACCATAAAATACTTAAATTAAGTTCAAATTTACATCAAGGCATACTAATCTATCATTTAAACACTAATTATGCTTAATTAAATTTTCTGGGTGTTACAGCTTTACACTGTTTATAACTGAAAAAGTGGTGTGAATCATTTTTGCCAAACATAAGAATAGTGTAACATTTGAAAGCTATGTTGAAGATTCAAATTAAAATTTGTTTTTATTGTTCTTCTACTCAATTTGAAATCTTACTCTACCTGATTGTTTGAGGAATGTCAGTGTATTTTCTTTTTGCAGAAAAAGAAAAAATAAGAAAAAAAAAAATGAAAGAGAGGTTAAGCCCTGCAAATGTTATTAGATTGATATTTGGTACCCACTACGGCTACGTATTTAAACATTATAAAACACCTAAATAAATAAAACTAACAATTCAACCTAAAAGAAAAGGGAGGTATTTATCTTTTTATACCTTTTGTTTTATGTTAATTTAAAAACTATACCTTTTGTTTTTTATCTCATTAAATATATAACTTTAGATTTTAGTACAAAAATCTACATATTACTTTAGTCAATAGTTAATTGTGACCTTTAAAATGACCAAGTTATCTTTAAGTAAAAGAGAAAAAAAATTATATTTTTAAAAAATAAATACCTCACTGAATTGTGAGTGTTTGCCCCTACCAAGAGCCTCACTTAATTAGAAAAAAAAAGGGATTATTAACATCAATGTCCTTTAAATTTTGAAGTCTCTCTCACTTAGTCCCTGAATTTTTAAAACACAACTTTACCCCAACGTTCAAAACGAATGTTCAAAACTTTTCATTTTGTCCATTGAATTTTTAAAATTGCCAATTTGCCCCATGAACTATCAAAAGTCCTCACCTTGTCCTCTAAACCTTTGATTCTATTCAAATAGACGGAATTAAGCCTACATGATTCTCTCATGAGTCATCTGTAAGAGCAAAAATGAGATTTTATCAATCTCAAGTTTTGTTTCATATTTACAGTCTCATACTCTCATTTAGGAAAGGGTTTATATGCACATTTCTTCTCATATTTAAAGTGTAACTTTTATTTAATAAGTCAATATTATTTGTCGATATCTCCTTAGCTTTAATGGTAACTAATCTTCTTTATATTTAAATTTAGATATCAGCGAAGAATATTAATTTATTAAAGGAGTTACACATTAAAAATGAAAAGAAATGTACAGACGAATGCTTCCTAAATGAGAGTCTAGATGATACTTAAAAAGCCTTAAGTAAGAGTGTAAATGTGAAACAAAATTTGGAAGTAATAAAATCTTATTTTTACCCTTATAGATGACCTATGTGTGAATCATGTGGCCTATTTAAATAGAAAATTGGAAGTTTTGCGACAAAGTGAGGAGCTTTAAACGTTTAGGGTCCAAAGTGGTGATTTTTAGAGTTAGGGGCAAAATAAGAAGATTTGAAAATTAAAGAAATAAAATGGTGTTTTTTAAAGTTAAGGAGAAAAGTAAAAAAGGTCCTAAAGCTTAGGGAAATTTTGTTTTAATAACCCAAAAAAAAAAAAAAAACAATAGAGCCAATAACAAGATCAACACCCAAAAATCAAGGTGCTCAAAGATAATAACATTGAGAGCCAGAACAAAGCAACAGAATAATAATTTAAAAAAAGACACAATATTATGCTCAAAGGATCTATTTTTAGAGAAAGGAGGCCATGTTAAAACCCTTGAGGGGAAAAAAATAAAACAAAGGAAAATATATACTCAATTAGAAAAAGAGTGCAGGATATGAGCAAAGCAAGGACAATGAAAAGCTCCTAGCTATCATGACGAACCAATTAACAGAATTTAGTAGAAAGCTTCTCCTCAAAGATCTTGATAAACACAAAAGGAATGACAACACCGAATCATTGAACCACCAAAAAATATTCTGATTATGGAGAGTTAAAGAAGCCAATCTATTTGCAGCTTGATTTTCTTTGTCAAAACATGAGAAACTCGTATTCTAATGTTTTTTGTAGTATTATCATGAAAAAACATGCCATCTATTATGTCAAAACGCCAAAGGACAAATTTACTTTGAAAGTGAAAAAGTGAGACCATATTACATCAAATCAGACTCGATTCAAAGATTCTTCCAATTAAAAAATGCCAAGCATAATCAATTGCGAGGATTATCACCCAGAGTTATGCTTCAAAAACATAATGAACAGGCAGATAAACAGCCTTCAACAAACCCATAACAATTACCAAGTGTGTGTTTGAAATATAAATTAGTTAGAACAAATTGGTTCTAACTAACTCCAGTGTAAAGCTGATCTCAACAGTTATATTAAAAATGTAACGCCCTGAAACTTGATTAAGTATGATTAGTGTACAAAATAGTGAATTAGTGTGCTAAATTTGTAATTTGTTTTTAATCTAATTGTTTTGTAATGATTTCCCAATCCATTGGAATTTTAAATTACTTTAACTATTTTTATTATTTATGTTTCCCATTTTTGAATTTTTAAAGCAAAACAATTTGTCAAATGTCAAATACGTCTTTTTTGTAAACTGTGGACGCACATGGTTTTTTTTCTCTGGTTTTACTCTCCCACCATCTATTTATTTCTCTATTTCCCCTCTCTCCCCCTCCCCCCCTCCCCACCACTTTCTCTCAGTTCTCTCTCTCTTCTTCCACGCTTTCTCTCTTTCTCTTTCTCTTCCTCTCTGCGTTTTTCCTCTCTCCCTCCTTTCTCTTTGATTCAAAAATTTTGATTCTTAGCTAGATTGGAGGTCAAGGAACGTGATTAAGCTTCTGCAAACTCGTTTTAAAGCTCCGATTCGAGATAAATTCTTTTATTTTCAAATTTTTAAATTTTACTCAAAATTTTCTAAATTGTTTTAAAACGTTGTGATTCAAGTTTTATAAGCTTAAAAAACCTTAAATCTAAGTTAGTGGAACTCAAAACATCTGAAATCTAGGCTTGGTTTGATGAAAAACAGATTTGAATCAAGTTTTTCCATTTTTCCTCTATTTTTCCATTTTCAGATCTCTTTGAGATTTTCTATGTAAATCTTGTTTAAACTAGTTTAAAGGTATTCTATTATATTTTTCTATCTTCTATGAATGTTTTGAATGCCTCAGAATTGAGAAAACAGATTGAAAATGAGGATTTAAGCTCGGGAAGGCCAAGACTCGAATTTTGAAAAATTTTAGAATTTTTCAGTTCGGCAGGCTGAATCTAGAAATAGTTCGGCAGGCCGGTCCTAATTGCTGGTAGGCCGAACTGCACAGTTCGACAGGCCGGACCAGGGGAACTGATAGGCCGACTGAACTTTGTAAAACTTTGTCGTTGTTCACCCGTTTTTCCTATTTTGAACCCATATTGAGATTTTAACCTTATAATATGATTTTATAAACACAATGGCACACTAGGATACCATGAGATAGCTTAGTAGTATAGGATATTCTAAGCTAGATATTGATAAACTTAGTTTATATTTAAGGTCGTTCGTGGTTATGTGGAACAACGTTTAGCGGGTCGGGACTGCGGTGCTGAATCACGATGTAGGATATCGAGTTAGGACTTCTACCCTTTCTTGGTAGCCAGGTTGTTAATGATTTTGGCTTAAAAGGATTCTTCCAAATGTTTTCAATAAATGAAAAAAAAAAATTAAATGTTCATAAAGGGGTTTTGGCCACAAAATGATTTCTTTCAAAATGATTTCTTACAAAATGATTTCTTTCAAAACGGATTTTAAGGAACAGTTTAGATAAACTTCTTAGTATTTTTCATCACTTGTCTGAGAATGAATGCTCATAATGAATCAAATAATAAATGTAATTGAAATTACTCAGTAATATGGGATTTAAATAATGATAAAACACACTTAAGGGCATGATGCCATAATTAAAGATCGGGTCATGTAAAGTGTGACCTTAGGGGCAAGTCCCAAAACCCAACTGGGCCACTACGGTGGTGACTTATATGGTATGCCGGAAAGAGACAATAAGATTCTTTCTAGATGAACAAAGAACCGTTTTGGTTGGAACAATTTAAATGAATTATTTGTTCATTTACTTATCTAATTCTATTTTCTAAATACTTTTCTGAATGTGAAATTTATATCTGAATTATGTTTTCCAAAAATTTAGTCCTACTGAACGTTCCACTTATATTTTCTTTATTTGTTTTAAACATTTCCCCTAGGCGGATTCCAGCTTAAGACAGACAGGAAGGCAACAGGACAAACACGTGAGTTGTAAGAATTTTGTTTGGGCTATTTCTTTATTTAAATCAAGGCATGTATTATTTAAACTTTTATCTCTCATACTGGACTGTGATTGTAATATTTTAATTGTCAATACTATGTGTATGCACTAATGTGGGTCCGATGGGGCCTGGCTTATGTTTGACTATTTTAATATTTTATTTTATTTTCAAAGTAAAGATTTCAAAACAATAATAACTGTTTTAAAATGTTTTTAACTATCACATTTTTCAAATATATATATATATAATAATAATAATAATAACTCAAATAATTTAATTGGCTTTTTTAATCAAAAATCTGTTTTAATTAACTTAATTAATCCGCCACGTTACTATCCGTATTTCAGGGTGTGACAAAAAAGTAAAAAGCTGCCACAGTATAAACTTTCACATATTACAACATTTTTTAAACTTAAAATGTTAGTTCTGATCAACTTGCCGAATAATCCAGGTGTTCACTCAAATCCAATCAAGTGAAGGGAGGAAGCTGCTTAATCAAAATGATCCGTGAGGAGCACAATATGCTTACTATAGGAATTCCCTGTAATTGTGAAAGCTCAAAGATCTTTGTGTGAATTCGCATGTAAAATATACATGAGAAGAGCTAGCATTGTCTTATTTAAAAAAAAAAAACCACAATAGACTGCTGAAACCTGAAACCTCTAGGCGAAGTAGAGTCCAAAGTGCTTCAGTAATGAGTACCCACATACAAACCTAGCTAGCTAGTAGCTAGGTGACTTGGTGCATATTTTTCGTCTCCTTGTAACTTAACACAGTCTTCACTAACATTTTACCTCATTGATGCACGCATGCATGTGCCACTACAAAGTATTAGGTAAAGCTTTCTCAACCAATTAGCACTCGGCACGATCGATCAGAGAAGAATCAAGACTGGAGCATAGCCCCTCACCCTTGAGAATTTTTTTTTTCCAAAAAACAATTTATTAATTGACCAATCAAGGTAGTTAAATATTGTATGAATTAAAAGTACCATTTCTATTACTGGCAACAAATAAAGTCACAAAAGCAAAAATAAACAAAACACGAGTACAACAAATTCATAGTGGCTCATAATATGACAGTTGCATCTAATTTTAACTGCCGTAAAAAAATCACTATAATGAAAAATTTACAAGAAAATTTACTCCTAACTTAATTTTTTATGTTTAGCCTTTCTAATAATCTCAAAACTAACGCATCCTCTAATCGTCGTTGTGCAAGATAATAATTCAACATGATAATACATTAGCTCCAAAAAGGTGGGACATGCGCACATAAAATTTTTTCCCGTTAAATCCGTGTATAGACCATGAAAGCTTGGAACTCCAATGACACATCACGTACGGAAAATGCACGAAACAATATTGGCCCGTGGTGATCGATCAACGAACTGACAACTAACGTGACCATATATTGGTCATTTTCCTTTTTTTTTTTTTTTTTTTCAGTTACAACTCCACTACTATACTGCCTTATTCCTCGGTGTCACTTGCTTAACAATGCTTCCATATATGTACTATATATACAGTGTCTGTCTGCGCTAGTTTGGTATGTTGCATCCTCTTCAACCAAAACGATAATTATTGGGAGGAACACTTACACGTGTCGTCTTTTTAATCACTTTGTTTCTTTGGTGTTTGACAAGTGTGCTCACAATTTATTCGCTATTTTGCAGCCTAGATTGACTAGAAAATCTAAGTGGAGGTACCGAGAATACGTATGAATCATTCATATTGGGGCAGGTGTCGTCTCTTTAAATCCTCAAACTTATGTCCATGCAATAGCTCTTGCATTTTTTTTTTAATCAGAGCTGGTTTGACGGAGTTTTTATTTTTGATCACTAAAAAAGAAGATACAATGGCGTGACTTTTCCATTGGTGGTTAAAAAAAAGAATGTTTTTTAAATTTTTTGATAAGCAATAAAATATTACAATTGATTAAAGTTATAATACCTTATTTATATTTTGATACAAGTTTTACAACCTATTCAAAAATTTTGATACAGGTGTGATTGAAAACTCTTCTGAAAAATCATTTAAACACTTTTACAAACAACTTTTGGATTCGAAAAACTAAAAACAACTTCTAAGGAACTTTATCTAACAAGCTATTAATTCCCTTGTTTATTCTTTGATCAAGCATTTTAGTCGTGCGTAATTAATATGATTACATTAGAGCATTTATAATACACTGATAAATTAATGTGTTAATGACAAATTTAGCATTTTTATATAAAAAAACTCTCCAATATAATGTCATTTTTAATGTAAAATTTGATATAAACTAAACTTTATGACAAATTTGTTTTTGCCACAAGGTTTAGCATATAGCAAACTTGGTATTTGATTCCTATTGGTTAATAGATTGACTTTTTTACTTTAATAATTACAACATTTTTATTTTTTAATTATTTTAACATTAAAAATTTAATTTTACAAGTTTTAAGTTTTAATAATTATGACAAAAGATAAATATGACATTTTAAATAGCATTATGTATTAGAAGATAAAATAAAATAACATATTAGATATATTATTTTTAAATGTTTTGCTGATAAATATAACATTGACATTGGTATTTATAATATTGATGGTCTTACATGCGTACTCAGAATTGATCATGCGCATATGTGGATTTCATTTCACTCCGGCTTCACGTGTATTGTTTTGATTTGAAAGCTCGTTATAAATTATAACAATTATATGAATAATGCTAAATTTGGTACAATATGTATGTAATGAGTGAATTATTCTATTTCAATTAGTAAATGTTGTGACATCTATCTACAAAAAGTTATATATTTCGCAAGTTAAAAGTGATATTATTTACGTACAACATAAAAGGTACTGACATCATTGGAAAAGAGTATATTAAAAGAGAAATTTTGTTGAGGAAGAGTGTTTGGAGTTTCAAATTGTAGTTGAAATTTAAACATAATAATATATAAGAGTTTTATATTATAGTAAATTTTTTTTAGTATTTAAGATTTATGTACTATAACAGTTGAAGCTTATTAGTTTCAACTATATCATTAAACAAAACTGAAGTATTTAGATGGTGTAATCAAATAGTGTTTATTCGAGAAGTCGACAATCTTCCATATATGTCTTCATCCTAATCTAAAGTCCTTTAGATGATACAGTGTTGTTATTTTAATATTTAGCAAGAGATTTGTTTGGCAAAATCATTTCAAATTCTAACTGTTATAGTTTAAAGTACTGTAAAGTAAAAGTTGAATACAATGTAAAATTCTCGTATGTGACAATAAGTTCGTTTTAATTTTTTATTCTAACTGCATTGTGAAACGCATTCCATATTAGACCAAATTAACTATATATGTAGATCATAAATTATAATACATATTTTTTCATAATGTTTTCAAATTAAGCAACCCGAGTATTGGAAATTAATCATCGATCCGGTATGCTCTAATGTCATTTACAGATACAGGCTACTGAAGTACGTTATGGCAGGTAATTGATGAAACGCAAGAAGGCTTTATAGTATCTCCAACTTCATCGTACCTAGGAGGATCTATGCATGGTGATAGAGAAGGGGCCATAAAGAATATATCCCAGGAGTTACTCAACATATTAATAATGGCGAAATATTCGTAGTACATGAGCAGTAAGATAACGAATTTCAGTGGAATATGAGTTTGTATTAAACAAAAATGACAAATTGCTGTTGTATTTCAACCAGACGAACTCATGCCAAATTGCTAAAAGTTTTGCAGAACAAGTTATGATTTACGGAGAAAAACAACAGAGCAACATACCTATGTTAAAAAAAAAACCTTTATTATGTATTTTAGCACCATCATCTTCATGCGATCCACCATTACAAGTTATAATCAGGCGAGTCTTTATTCTTACTGAAAATCCATATAATTTAATATTTTTTGCGACAATGTTATTTGTTCCATGTCTCTTCTCAGTCTCAGGCTAGAAGCCAAAGTTGTGTTTCCACGTGTTAAAAGTGTGGTTAAAGAGAGATGTACTTAAGTATTTATGAGGCCCACGTACTTATAGATACGTATTTTCACTAGCAGTGCTGAGGGCCAGATAGCAAGAATTTGACGTATCAGAACCCTCTTTTTTCTTATCTAAAAATCGATTTTCCTAGTCTATAATAAAATTATAATTATGTTTTTTAATAAATTTTTCACAATAGGCAGAAGCATAAGTCAAATTGACTTACCGTTCTACTTATAATTTTCTTAGGGGCATGCAAGCATCATTGATGTCTATTTCAAATAAAAAATATCTATTGTCTATTCTATGTTTAAGATTTATAGATGAAAATCATGTGACGATTGGTTGATGTCATAAAGTAGAAATTATTTCCTACAAACTGAAAAGTTCGTATTCCTAAATTCTTTCCATGCGCACCATTTTCTTTTCTTTTCTTTTTTATTATCTGAATCCAGGCGCCCTATTTAGAAGTTATTATTGAATCGTGACGCACAAAATTTTAGAGAATAATTACTACAACAAAATGAGGCAAAGAGCTGAGAGCTAGGCCTATGCCTATGCCCGAAGAACTGCTCAGGATATTTGAGTTTTGTTAATAGCAAGCAGCATCATGCAGCTTAGAGCCTGTAGTTTAGCATGCGCTTATTGCAAATCGTACTTGCAACCCTTCCTATCTTTCCGCCGCTTGTAGTAATTCCAAAAATCGACAGTTGTCTTCTATCTCTTGCTACATACATTGCAACGGGATTATTTAGGGTTCGTTTAGTTGATGAATTTAAATTAGTGATTTAATTTGAGTTAGTGTGATTTGAATTAAGATTTAGTTAGGGCTTTGAATTGTTATCCGAATTGACGTTTAGATGTGCATTTAAGTTTTAATTTGAGTATAAAATAAAATTAAAATTTGTGTTTGGAATGGTTGTGAAAATAGTTTTTGATTTATCAACAAATCTAATAAAATTTTAATGTTAATAATCCTAAAAAATATGCAATATGGATTTTAATTTATTCATCTCTTTACTAGAAACACAATGAAAAAAGAATCATCTCAATTGGATAACAAATAAAAAGTTACGATTTTTTTCCTCAAATATGGGAGAGAGAATTTTAGTTTTTACTGTGACAGATATATCTGAGTATTAAAAGTTTAGGAAGAGTCAGAACTCTGAAAACTTGGATTCTTGATACTCAAAGGATTCAGATTTTGGGAGAAACAAACATGTATTCAAAGGATTCTCAATACTCAAATTTAAATTTGAGTCCAAAGAATCTAAAGATTTCTCAAAACAAACGCGCCCTTATGGTCTTTTTAAAAGGAAAACAAATATTCACTAAAATAAATAATATAGACAAATAAATAAAAATAAACTAATAACAAAATGAAATTAAAATATAAAAAATAATATAATTAAATGACTAACATAAAAGTTACTACAAAAAAGATAAAAATATGCAAAGATAGAACTTAAATACTGTAATATATAAAAGTTTTATATTGTAGCAGTTGAAACTAATAAATTTTAATTTTATTATTAATTAGCCTTAAAGAATAGGATTCGAAATTAGTGGCTAGCAAAAATTGGAAAAGTAAGATGTAAAACAAAGAGATAAGCTTAAACCTCATTTAAGCGTCGGTTTTTGAGCATGTTGGGAGATCAAGCTGAGCTGTTCGAAACCTTGATGAACAAGCGAAAAGCCCCTCTATTCAATCAACTGTTGCACACAATGCTCTTTCTTTCCTTTTTTTTAACCCAAATCAAAACTAATGCTTTAATTTATTTTGCGAACGCATTCTGTATTGTTCAAACAGTAAACTGATCTAGACAATCATTTTTTTCTGCATATATGTCAGATATATATCAAAATTATGGTGGAATAAAAATGTTATCTAAATATAAGAAAGGCTACTAAAAACATAGGGGTGAAAATGTTAGTTATCCATCAAATATTCTCTTTAATTTACCCGATAAGATAATTACTAAAACAAGACTAAAAGATAATTACTTAAAATTATGTATATACAAGCATGCGTCGACACTTTCAACGGCATCGTTGCCTCCATAGCGGGTACATGCCTACCTCAACACAAATTGTTCAACATATGTATACACATAAAGTGTATATTGGTCAAAAAGAAGTACTTAGAAACTTAAAAGCATAGAGAGAAAAGGATAAAATATTCCATTTTATTATTTGTCTTTTTGTGTTGGGATGCAATGATTCTTTTCCAATATGCTTATCAATATCTTTTATCCGAGCGGATGTATCAAGTCGGCAAGTACCCTATCTTCTACCAAATTAAACCCTTCTTGAAACTTTAAAAAATGCAACATTTAGTGGATGAGAACAATCAAGTTAATAATATATATGAACTAGGATCTATTTGAAACTTGTATATGTATATACTTTTTTGCTCCATATAACAATTTATAATCACTTTTGGGATATTTTCTCAGAACTTGAAGTGTAATAGTTGATATAAAGCCAAATCAATCACTTTTCTTTAATGATTAAAGGGAAAGATCTTTCTTTATAATATGATGGAGAATATCCAAACTACAAGTTTGGACGACATTTGGGCAAAACTCAATTAGTTCTCTCACGAATTATTGAATAAACCAAATAAAGATTTGCATAAAAAGGGGTTGAATGAAGCTGGAAAGCAAAAACAAAAGGAGGATAAGAGAAAAGAAAGATGGGTCCTTGGATGCTTTTGATTTTGTAACATACGGCGGGAAAAAAAAAATAAAGTGATCAATCTGAATCGATCAATGGGTAAAACGATAAAGATATATTATTCTGTATAGCTGTTCATCACATATGTAAGAACGATTTGTGGCTGAGAACACCATATAGGGAAATATCAGCATGTAATCATGGCCATCCAACCAATTATATGTATCTTTGTGGGACCCACAAAACAGAGTTTCAATCAAAATTCCAGCTGTAGAATCTCCTTAGGTGCGTGAATTATTTATTTATGCGGCGGTTGTTTGGAATAAAACTCCATATTTTTAATGGGGCATGGGCATGCATGGGATCGAGACAACTCTTGCCATGTAATAATCAATAAGTAAATATTCGAGCTATATATACACTGGCCTCAAATTTTGATACCAATTGGTCAAAGGCAAGGCTCTTACATACGCACAAAATAATCATTCATTTCTTTTTCTAATACTTTGAAATTTCCTAATTTCTTTTTGTTTCTCGTTTGAAGTTGAGAATGCCTTCTATCAAGACATGACACCTTTGTTGTGGGCCCGGTTTATTTCCAATGGCCCTCCCCTCTTCTCATGCTTAAGCCCGCATGCATGACTCATGTTCGTGACATAAATATATGGATCTTTTTTTGGTCCTAAATTTTGACAAGTCAGAACATAGTGGATGGGAAACTGGCAGCTTGGTTGTGAAATTTATGAAACATGATACCTCGATAACAGTAGCAGCGTAACTGAAAATTAGCAAACAAAAACAAAGTACATTTTAATTGTTGACGGTGAAAATTTGTTGAAAAAGATGAACATGTACGTGATAATCAGGTTTGATCTATCTTATGTTAAAAGAGTAATTGTGAATGGAGAAAAATACAACGTGCGGAAAATTTAGAATGAT
>CAMOHE010051269.1:23874-80998 GCA_946598075.1 Artocarpus hirsutus
TCCTATATTTCAATTGTTCAAATAGAATTAGAGTTAGAGTAATTTGGTACTTAGTGACAATTAGTCCTCGAGGGAACGATCTCTACTTTCACTTTATTACTTGTTAACGATACGTGCACTTGCGTTAGAAAATCCACAACACCTTCTATCAAGACATGACACCTTTGTTGTGGGCCCGGTTTATTACCAATTGCCCTCCCTTCTTCTCATGCTTAAGCCCGCATGCATGACTCATGTTCGTGACATAAATATATGGATGTTTTTTTGGTCCTAAATTTTGACAAGTCAGAACATAGTGGATGGGAAACTGGCAGCTTGGTTGTGAAATTTATGAAACACGATACCTCGATAACAGTAACAGCGTAACTGAAAATTAACAAACAAAAACAAAGTACATTTTAATTGTTGACGGTGAAAATTTGTTGAAAAAGATGAACATGTACGTGATAATCAGGGTTGATCTATCTTATGTTAAAAGAGTAATTGTGAATGGAGAAAAATACAATGTGCGGAAAATTTAGAATGATTCATCCTTTATGGTGTTTGGTATTTTTGATAGAATTACACAAAAAATGTAAATGCCAAAATATGGACTTTATTTTAGCCTTCATATGTGTATCAGTGTATGTGTACCTAGGAATTATACTAGCAAATAAATAATCTTTAATAATCATTGAAAGATTTATAGTTGAATAAGCTAATTCCAAATGTTATCCACATCCTTTATTCGAATTTGAATTTTAGAAGCTTCTAGAAGATATTATGATTCTTGGGATTTTGCTCATTGTGTTGCACTTGATGTTGTTTTAACTTGAGGAAAATGTCATTTGGAAGCCATTTTTAAACTAACTGTGTTTTCTCGAATGTTACGATGTTTTTAATTCAAATTCATTCCATAAACAGTCATTAAAAAGGGCAAGATGTTGAGCTATATGATGTAGAGTGAAAGGAAAAGGAAAATCCGTCAAGACAATTTTTTTGGCAAACCCTCATCTGCATGTGCAGTATGCAGTCAGCAAATCATGTTGAAAGAAAGGAAGAGGTGGTGTTTTCACGCAATTTGCTCCAAATCATTTCTCTCAAGTATGGTATTGCCATAGCAAAAGTGTCCTAGATATTTTGCTAAACTGAATGATCAAATGTTGTTTGTTCGGTACAAAGTTAGCGAATAACAATGAGGAAAACCCATTGTTCGATATACTTTTAGTTGCAACTCGACACTATTTTGTTTAAAAAGAGGGGCAAAAAAAAAAGTGTCCTTGGTGACGATCACACGACACACAGCGAGGACGAGGTTTCAACTTGTACATGTCAGGCCTTCTATCTTATCGATCTCCTCAGCAGCCTTCCGGGCAAAAGAGGAAATTCCAAGCGCATATTATGCGAAAGGTTTAGTGAGAAAAATAACCAAATTATGTTCATTGAACTAAAATATGGCTTCAGTTTATAAATATTCTACATATGTTCTAAAATAATATCATTAAAAAAATTATTAGGATTATTAACACTAATGATCCCTAAACTTTAAGAACTCCCATTTAGGAAGGGTCTGTGTGCTCATTTCTTTTATTTTTAATGCGCAACTTATTTAATAAATAGAAATTGTTTGCCAATATTTAAATTTGAAAACTAAGAAAAATGAGTTACACATTAAAGATGAGGCTATATCAACAAACAATATCGAGAAGAAAATATACATACAAACCCTTCTTAAATGAGAGCAGATCAAAAATGTTAAATACGAGTGTGAACGTGAAACAAAATCTGAGAGTGATAAAATATCATTTTTTCCTTACAAGTAACTCACGTACAAATCACGTGACTTAATTCCGAATGGTTGAAAGGAAAATTGAAAAATAGGAAACAAAATGAGGAGATTTAAAAGTTTACGGACAAAATAATGATTTTTCATATTCATGGGGCACAGTGAGGATTTTTGAAAGTTCAAGGTATAAAGTAATTTTTAAAGTTCAAGGACAAAGTACGAGAGACTCTAAAATTTAAAGGCCATTAGTATTAATAACCTTAATTATTATGTAATTATATTGTATAAAATATAATCTCATTAAAAAATATAATTAAGTATATTTTTAAGATATTTTAGATAGTCTGTTAAATTTTTATTTCTTATATATTTTCTAGAGCCAAATCCAAAGTCAGAGACCAAAAAGCCCAGTTTGAAGGCTAAACGTAGGCCACCAGGTGAAATGTAACCTGGCATCTATGGACTACCTAGCCTACTTTGTCCATCAATCAGTTTTTTTGTTGGTTTTATTGTTTCTTTGTTGTTGATGTTTTTTTAATATCTATTTTTAACATCAATTAGAAAAACCCGAGTTTATTAGAAAGGGTCAGCAAAGATGTGGCCACCACACGGGGGTAGTCTCCCCATTGTCAAAATGGGCCATGACTACGGGCAGCAAACGCCCAAGCCGTGAGCTCATGAGCTCCCATACTACAGACTCTAGAGATCCGAGAATCTCAACATTTGAAAACAAAGACATTAATTAAATTAACAGACTCATTAAGAACAGGAAATGAAAGCAATGAACAGGTGGAGGGTCCAAAAGTGAAGGCACCAACCGCCACTTTGGAGCGCCCAGGATTCAAGGTAATCGAATTTGTTAGTTATAAAGTCAGGATTCAAGAATGTGCAAAGAGCGCCCAGGAAGAGATTCACTGGACCCCACAAACCAGAGCCTCCAGAAATCAAACGATTAAGACTTATCCAGTGTATTTTGCAGCCAATTCATGGTCACAGAATTTCGTTACCTAGCAGATCCTCTTCCACTTGATTCCTTAAATAAAGCTAAAATTTTTATTTGTCAGCCAAGTAGCTGATATAGTTAAGAGCATTAAAAAAAGGAAAAGAGTGCTGCTTGCCCAGTTTTACTGGCCGTTTAAAGAAGCAACTGTGCCAACTAAAGGGTAAATACATGTAAGAAATGAAACCAGACATAGAAAAAGAAAAACTGATAAATTATGACAAAATTGGGGGTTGGAAAGTTCTCGGACTGTGAAACACCATCAGTATAGCATCAATGACAATTGGGTTGATTGCAAAACAAAAAACTACCCAGTGCCTACGGCATTTCAATTACTCTGTCCATACGAATTTTCGAGAACTGGGACTCCTGGCCCATATATCAATCGGCAGCGCTCACTAAATGAGCCAACCAGTCGAGAGACCACCTCCCTAAAGAACATGGATGCCACCTAACAAACGAAATAACAGGGAAAACCATTGCAATTCTTCAATTTTACGGTTCTACGTAAGACAAAGAATGGATATTTAAAAACCATTATTAGACACTAACCTAAGACCGGATCTTAGTTCATAACAATCACAAATTACAGATATGCAAATGAGATCCTCAATAATCAACATGTAAATGAATAATCCTCGTAGAATTGTTAGATTCTTTGTCATGTAAAGTATCATATTTAAGTCAGAGTCCCCACATGAACCACTAAAGAATCAAACATATTGAGCTAACATTATGTGCTCTGGAAAGATATCTGAAAACTGGACATGCCAGCTATCATTTGCTTGGATTTAGGCAACAAGAATATGAAAATAAATAAACAGCCATCCATTTTTGTTCAAAGTTGGGAGCAAGATAACTTGCAAGGTGAAAGTAGATGGTTATGTCATGTTGTTTACGTCTTACTACCTGGAAAAGATGTTGGGGTTCCCTAATGAAGGAAGACAACAATGACAATCCCCTTCTTTTTATCTCTCTTTTTTTTTCTCTCCAAGCGAGGCCCCAAATACATTCCTTTTTGTTCTCACTTATGGTCTGGGCCTGGTGGAAAGGAAGTCCAACTGTTGGCACAAGAGGTGATAAAACTCATAGTTGTTGGTAAGGGTGATAATTCAATAAGCAGTTTTCCAAGTTGGTGATACTGTACTATCACTGGAACCGTTCTTGCAGCAGTGTTCAGTTTCTTAGTGCTAGTATCCCAAAGTCTAACTGGGAACATATCTCCCAAAGCATGTACCAACCAGTAACAAAGTTAAACCCTCAGCTCCGGATCAACAGTCAGAACTAATGTCTGGACCTGAGAAACTAAATCAAAGGTGGTTCTTTATTTTTTCATATCCATAAACAATGTTATAGAAGCTATCAAATTTTTATCAGGCGCTTCCCTGATGCATGAAGAGTTTGGACTCAAAAGAAAATCTAGAAAGGTCTAAATAAGATAAAGATAAAGTTGATGATGCTAGAAAGATGAAGGGTGTCAGAAGTCAGGACACATAACCAAAAAAATTTACCTGGCGATAAAGTGGCGACTGAAACTTAAAATCCACCAAGAAATAAAGGTTGCAAGTTCCAGGGACTGGTCCAGGGTTGAATTCCCATATGTTTATCAAGTGGTCAAAGAGTGTGGTATCTCTCGCGGTTGTCTGGAAGCAAAAAAAGTACAAATTACAATTACGAGCAAAAGCTTAAATAGCAGAAACAAAAAGGATAGCATAATGAACCTATAGAAAGCCACTTAAAAGCTCTAACAAACAATCTCAAGCTGAAAGTCGGATGTGGATGACAAGAACTTCTAATAGAAGCATTAGATGCAATGTTAGCTGCTGCTCAAGCACATGATTCACTCGTCAAAAATTTTGTCAACATTAAACGTCAAATACGAGTAAGCTGATACGTTGTCACCCTTTTGGAATGTTTTAACCAGAAAACGAATATTGCAAAAGGACCAAAAGAGTATTAATTTTCTGCTTTGTTCCATATGTGTACATATATATATATATACACACTTAATAAAGCACCAAAAACCACCCCAAGAACTCCTTCCTACCCTAACATTAATCCTTATTCTCCTTTGAACACAAGTACAAGCAATTTCTCAGCTAACGTCCACTTTGAAAGTATGGCAAAAACAAGGAAATTTTACCATCATGACCGGCAGAAAAATAAACCCATTAACTGAGAAAAGAAAAGAAATATTTTAGCAGCATTCGTACAAGTATTTAAGCAAAGATTTTACCTTTACTCTCTTGGGTCTTTCTAATTCCACATGGGAGACATAACTCTCGACCAAAAATTTGAACCCAATCTCCAGTTCAGCGTCGAATGACCCATCAGGGTATTGCCTAATTATTTCAGAGCGCTGACACCATGGGACGAAATCATGATACATATCAACAGCAGCAACCACATTAAATAGCTGCTCTGGAGAATACCTAAATCCAATCATCCCAGCACTTCAAAATACTCTTACATTGTACATACATAACATCCAAAACTTTGATAAACACGAAAATAAAAACCTAAAAAAAGGCTTTGAAAAATGTTTACCCCAAGACGAGCCTCTCCTCGTGGACTTTCGATAGAACACCGCCCTCTTCGCCGTCGCCGACACCGAGAAACCTCCGCCTCTGAAGATTATTAACGTTGGACAATATTGACGAAGAAGAACATACATCTTGTCGCTTGCTTCCAATCAATTCAGGCATCAATGGGGTCTCGATTCCGGAAATTCCACTAATGTATCGAATCTGACTCGATTTTCCATTCCCGGCGTGCTTGACAAGATGCCTTATGCCGTTTCGTCGCGATATTAAGGACCCCACAGCCTTCGACGTCGATGTAAATGGCGACATTGTAGAAATTGAATTCAATGATACGGAATCCTAAATTTCCAAAAAGCTCCAAAAAAACAAAATTGGTGTCACCGGAAAATATGACAAAGAATCTGCGAATTTTGGTAAAATACTATTGGATTTGATGATGGAAAAGGGGTCGAGCTGGGGATTTGGATGATTGCGACTGAGAAATCGAATTTCGACCGGAAATTCAGAGAGTGAAGTCAGGCGCGGATTAGGGATTCGACTTTGCTCAAGAAAATTTGCAAAGAACCGGAATCGAGGGATTTGCAAAACTCGGCATCAGAACCGGCGAAAAGGGGATAGTTTTTTTAGCTTTGTTTCGCATCAGTTTTAGTAGGTGTTTAAAAAAGTGGTGATAATCATTTTTACTGTAACATATTAAAGTTTTATATTGTAATAATTTTTTTTATTGTTACTGTAAGTGAGAACTTTTTATTGTTTATAACTGAATTTATGATAAAAACTGAACGATTCTCACCACTATCAAACATCTCCTTAATTTTAATCAATTTTTAATTAAAAATAATATAAAATTTTTATATATTATAATAAAAATAAAAAAAATTATTACAATATAAATTTTTATATGCTATAATATTTATAATTTGAACAAATAATTCTAGCCATCTTCGTTCATTAACGTTGATATGGAAAATAAAAGAGCAAAGAAAGCTTCTTGTAAAAATTTGGAAAGCATGGAACGTGCGTAAAAATGACACGTGTTTTGACCTTTTTGGTTTATTTTTTAATAAAAAGGAGTCCTCCTAGGCGCGCACTGAGCCGGTTTACAAGTCTATTATAATTTTTACGGCTTTAACGTTCGAGTTTGCTGGGCAAGTTATCAGATTCTTCTAAAATTTACAAGCAAAAAAGTTTCCAGGTTATTGCAAAAAAGTTCTCTCGCTGCCTTAAAGTTTCCTCTTGTGCAAATTGGAGCACAGAAGAGAACGAATGACAGTGATTAATGACATACGTGAACAGACAGAACTTCAACCAGATGCATTCATCTTTCTTTTCTTTTCTTATTTGATTTTTTTTTTTTTAAGATGCATCCATATAAATGTGTAAATAATGCCTGTTAAAGGAAAAACTTTGACCAGACTCGGGAAAAGAAAAAAGAAAAAAGAAAAAAAACACATGATCAACTTTTTTTTTTCTTTAACTATATTAAAAGAGTGTTTAAAAGCTACTATTTATTTTTTGTGGTCGAAAACGCACAGCTTTAAGAGAGAGATATATACATATATATATATATTGTTTAAACGAGTATCTCCCTTTCATTTTCTTCCATGTTTGGTATACTTTCCACTTTAGAAGCAGGTATTTTAATAAAGTAGTTAAAAAGTATTAGTTACAATTATTTTTATTGTAGCAGGTAAGATATATATATATATCTTACTTGTTTTGTTTAATTTAGTATAAAAGAGTGTATAAAAGCTACTGTTTATTTTGAGAGGGATTTAAATAAAAGACCTTAAGAAATTTTTTTTTTTTATAAGTGGCCTTTTTTTTTTTTTTGAACCAAAAATCAAGCCTTCTGTGCAGAAAAATTGCTCAAATTTTTTTTTATTCTGTTGAGGTTCTTTCGTTGCTCCAGGTTTTTTTCTTCATCTTGTTGAGGTTTTTTTTAAAAAAAAACTGAGTAGTTTTCCTACTCAAAAAGCTTACTTTTTGGTGTAAAAAAAAAAAGGGTCATTTTCCCATTTAAATTTTTTGGGTAGCCATTTTATCAAATTCTCGCTATTTTTAGTGGTCCAAAAAGCACAGCTTTGATATATATATATATATATATATATATATTGTTTAATTCAGTATCTTTCTTTCATTTTCTTCCATGTTTCGTATACTTTCCTCATTAGAAGCAGGCGTGTTTTGGTAAAATGGTTAGAGTCGTTAGTTATAATTATTTTTATTGTAGCATATAAGAGCTTTATATTATAGTGATTTTTTATTATCACTGTAACATATAAAAGTTTTATATTGTTTATAACTGAAAAAGTAATCCGAATCACTTAAGTCCGTTTGGTAAATAAATTTGAATAAGTGACTTGATTTGAGTTAGTGTGATTTGAATTAGAATTTGAGTTAGTGATTTAAATTGTTATCTGAAATAGTGTTTGGATATGCATTTAAGTTTTAATCTGAGTATGAAAAAAAATTGAAATTTGTATTTGAATATGTTGTGAAAATAGTTTTTTATTTATTAACAAATCTAATAAAATCTTAATGTTAATGATCTAAAAAAATAGAATATGGATATTAATTTATTCTTCTCTTTACTAGGAAGATAATGAAAAAATAATTATTTCAATTGGATATCAAATAAAGAAGTTATAATTTTTTTTCTCACAAATATAGGAGAAAAAATTTTAGTTTTTACTGTAGCAAAGATATCCGAGTATCAAAAATTTATGGGTAGTCAAAACTCTAAAAACTTAATTTTTTGATACTCAAAGGATTCAAATTTAAAAAAAAATAAACACGTATTTAAAAATTTTTTAATACTTAAATCCATATTTGAGTTTGAATACAAAGAGTATTCAAACCAAACGGTTATATCTAACACCCTAGCTTTTGTCTCATTTATTTTGCCCGTCCTGATAGAGAAACAAAACGATCGCCCTTGTCAAGAGCATTTATTGCACCGCTCAAAAAGAGAGAAATCTATAGCTTAAATTTTTTTTAAATGAAGTTATTAAAATATATATTATATAGGAAATTTGTGTCACTTCTCTTAAAATTTATATTATATCCTACCAATTTTTTTTTATCATATTATAACATATGTATGATTGAAGTAGTTTTTTATATTAATTTGGTTGTCTTATGGGAGTAATTTTTGTATTTTAATTTGGTTTCTATAAATAATTATAAGATTGAAATTTTTAATTTTTTTTTAATGCTTAGACACAGAGAAGTGTCACGTTTCTTTGATTTTGAGTGTTATAAGGTTGCTTAGTGTAAGCCTTATTTGTTTTAAGTAATATTATATTTAACACGTTTTAGTTATAGGGTGCTAATTTTTTTTTTTAATTTTCTCTTCGTTTCAACTTTGTCCATCTCACTCACAAATTTCTTAAACCTCATATATCAACTACCTCTATAAAATAATTTCACTGTTTGTAATCAATTTTGATTTATATTACGGTCTGTTGCTTTCATTCCTATCATAGTCAAATGTATACATTTGTGAATACTTTAATAATTTTGGATTTATCTGAATTAAAAAGCTTAATCAAAATTTTACTTGGTTAATGAATTATATAGTGTTGACTATATGATTGATAAATTATCTATTTTTAAACAGAAATTAATATGACACATGTTGTGAGAATTTTAAAAAGATATAGTACATAATAAAAAATCATTTTGAAACAAATCTTTAAAAATGCATATTTGAAATAAAATTTAAATTGTGCTTCATTTTTTCCATTCAAAAAATATTTTTTTGATTTATTTGTTGCTTCTAATACTATTTTCTCTTAAAATACCAACATAATTGTGCCAAAAATAAATTTTTGTTGCTTTTACTATTTTTTTCTCTTAAAACCTCAATATACTTGCGCCAAGAATAATCACTTTATAAACTAAATACAAACTGTATATTTCAAAAATCTTAAAATAGTTATACCCAAGAGTAAATACCGATGGCCAAAATAAAACAAATACATACCTTAATAGATTATTTGTGTAATATTTCTTCTTGAATCTCCAAATAAAACTTTTCTTCTTAATACGTGCATCCCGCACGAAGGCAAACTAGTGCTTTAGAAAAAAGGTGATCAACTTAACAAAAGAAGTTTGCCAGGCACAAAAATACAACGACAAAACAAGGTTCCCATAACATATCGAGCCACCTTTGGCGAGTAGCTAAAAGCCCTCCCCAGTCACAGGTGGGATTGTGTCAAGGCCAACTTTTAAGTGATCCTGAAATTATCCACCTTCCCAAGTACACATTTCTCGCCAGGAATCAATACGGCAAAGTATAACGTCAACCAAAAAGAAGAAGAAGAAGAAGAAGAAGAAACAACTCAGCCATTCTCTAGGATTTTGGTTTTTGGTCCAACATTTTCCTTTGGCCAACTATTAAGAGCAAAAAATTGATTGGAAGCTAGAATCTGGACTTTTGCAGCATAAACATCTTAAGCCAGCAGATGATGATTTACTGCTAGAACTATTCACATTATTTCACAAGAAAATACAATACTGAGACCAAAAACAACAATAAATAAACTTCTACATTAAACGGAACAGCATATCCAAGACTATCATTTGTTTTGGCTATATAGATGATCGCTATCTAACAGTAAACTCTTCTACCTTGTTCCTCCTCCATTCTGCAGCACCCTATTTTCACTCTTAATCACCTGAATTTACCACTGATGAATCTCTCTCTAAGTATCTCTTGCTTAGAGAAGCAATTCGGATAAAGCATTTTAAACTTTGTTTACTAGTCATCATCTTCACTACGATATAGAAGCAGGCTCAATGAATGAACTT
Organism: Artocarpus hirsutus; assembly: GCA_946598075.1. Classification (NCBI taxonomy): domain Eukaryota; kingdom Viridiplantae; phylum Streptophyta; class Magnoliopsida; order Rosales; family Moraceae; genus Artocarpus; species Artocarpus hirsutus. Next base: position 33,998 of record CAMOHE010051269.1, read on the forward strand.
CTAGGTTAGAAATCTCGCAGACCATCCACGTTCTTGTAAGGCCAGTTTTGTTGCTTTACTAAGGCTTGCGAAGCGGAACCACCTAAACCGAAGAAACAGGAACAAAATCAAGATATCAATATCAACATTATAGAACAATCTTGAGCATGCAAGAATTAATGCGCATAATCCTTTACCTGATCACTAGCTGAAAAAGGATCAAGTCCTATTGTTTTCACCCTTTTTGACTTCTCCTCTTCAACATCCTCATCAACAAAGTTCTGGTCTGAAACCTCTGTAACAATCAAAATGCACAAAGTCACCGATCAGCATGATATGGCTATGATCTCCTACTAGTTTATAGCTCAGTTGTAAAGATGGCCACAACAAAATAGAAAAGGACGTCCACAAAATATCGTTTCATCAGGAAAATTTTTCATGTAAAACACCGAAACAAAGCTGAATACCTCTCTTGCTGCTGCGCAAATCGTTGTGGCAAAAGCTAGAGGCAGAAAATCGGAACTGCTTTGAGCTAGAAGCCCCCCAATGCGACATTGTCTTCTTCCTGTCCAGATCATTTCCTCGATTTACAGAGGCCACACCTTCTGGGACACCGCAACACTCGATGCCTTGCGTGTTGCGGGAAGATCTAAAGTGCAAGATCCATGGATTCGCAAGAAGGCACCCGCCATGAGTTTCATTCGTCTTAACTACTTGGGATTCACCTCTTTCAAAATTGATTTTCTGCCAGCAGCCACTGCGAAGGACCTTAAACTGAAAAAACAATGAAAATGTAAAATAAAAACAAAAAAAAAAAGGTGCAACAACAACAATAATAAAGATTAGGGAGAGACCTGGCCAGGAGGGTTACGGGGGTTAGTATGTGTTTGCTTTGAAGATTTGGCACGGGAGAGATGCTTCGATTCTGGATACCATCCAAGGAATTCCACGGAATCATATAATTCGTTAACAAACGAGGCCTCCATTGATTTAAGATACAAGCTGTGCTTCTCATCTGTCCACTCCACAGACATGGATTCGGGCGATTCCATAGCAGAACTCTAATAAACAAGTTTCATCATCAAAAGCAGAGATTTCTCAAGCCAATTTTCAACTTATATACAACAGAATGACTCCCAAAAAATCATAAAAACAAAAACAAAAAGCAAAAAGCTTTTATTTCTCCTCCCCCCCCTTTTTTTTTTAGCTGCGCGTATTAATGTTGCCCATTACACTTGTCTATTTCCCTAAGTAAACGTGTGTCTAAAAGAAAAGTAAAAAGCTTTTTTTTACCAGCAAAACAAATTGGAACAAACCTATAAGAAACTGCAGGGAGAAATTTCAGAATTTTCAAAATTGTGTTTTTATTATAAGAAGTATCATAACAAATTTACACTTTGGGCTAAAAAAAAATCACACACGAACCCACATGCACGAGTGAAAGTTATATTAATGTTTTCCCCCTTAAAGAAAACAAAAACGAAAAAATAAAAAGAAAAAGTCCAAAAAATAAAGGAAAATTATGGAGAAAAAGGAAGAAGAAAGTACCGGGCTAGAAGAAGGGTCGTCCGGGCAAGTCAACCGGCTTGAACGCAAACCAGAAAAGCCCAGAAAATCTAAAAATCAACGGCTGATTGATCTGTTGCTACGAAATTATCTATTTATTGGAAAAAAAAGAAAAAAGAAAAAAGGAGAAGATATATTTGTTTGGTAGCGGCTAAATTTGGATATGGAGGCGAGAGAGGAGAGGGTGGAGTGGAGAGGGAAGAATTTCAGAAAATGGAATGTGCGCTTTTGGGGGCTGTCGGGACAAAAGAACGTCACAGTTGTCATTACTTTTACACGTGTCATGGGCTCACAGAGGATGCCACGTCACCTCAGTGGTAACTGAGGTAAAAGTCGCAAAGAGCCACAAGATATTTGTTTTCTGGTGGAAAGCTACACCACCAGATATTTGTTGAAGTTTCCAAAATATCTCCTTGTCTTTCCTTGTGGGAATCGTCTGGCGCATTTTCACCAAAAAAGGAAAAAACATCAATTTTTTTTTAAATAAGAGAAAAAACCAATCGGCGAATTCTTAATGAGATTTTTTTTAAATAAATCAGAGTATAGTATCGTGTCAAAACAAACGGCGGAAGTCAAACTTGGCAGAGCCTAGAATTTGGATTCCAGTTCCACATGTGTATACAAAATTATTGTCCTTTTTCTTTTTCGCCCCTTGAATACACAAAAAAACTCTATCTATTACATTGTTCATAAGATTGCTACGTTGTACCCTTGAATACACAGAAAAACTCTATTTATTAAACTGTTCATAAGATTGCTACGTTGTACTAATATTAGGCTCGAGCCATTGATGGTGGTGTTTAGCTATTAGCATGTTCATGTGACTAATTTTATTTACATGGCACTGCTTAATCTCTGACGGAAATATGTTGCTAGAATAGTTGTTTTGTGTTTAACATTTCAAGAGGAAGGAAACAAAAAAATCATAGCAAAAACTACGATGGATGTTGCTAAATTATGATTTAAGAATGCAAGCTGCTGATTTGTGCAATAATCACCGTAGACAAACGCCTAAAATTGTATTACACGGGTATGAGAAATTTAACAACAAAACTGCTTAGATTGGTCCTATCTTAAGCGTCGGATATACAGAGAAGAGATGTATCAAAAAATAACTTATCTTTGTTCTTGAGAAGAGGGTCAGAAGAAACATAATGGTTCACAATGAACCTAATAATTATTGGCTTGACCACACCACATTTATCTGTTGTCACCGTAATTTGGTCGAAAAAGAAAGAATAGCCCTCCGAGACTGTAATAAATCTTATAGATGAACTCTTTATTCGCGCCCTCAGCCAGCAATTTTGTCGTTCAAGTCTTCTGTAACAGTTTCTGTCTCAATATGTGCACAAAGAAAATAGCGTCACCTACTCCCATAGAAAGACTCACATTTCCTGCTTTTGCTCACCCTCTGATATCACGGTTTCTTGCAAGTCAATCCGACCTGTATTAATCATACCAAAATAAAAAGGCCTGTATCAGTAGAAAGCAGAAAAGGAAATTATAGGTTTGCTTTTTACCAGTTTCTGCTGGCAAACAAGTAAAGAACATTTTCAATATTAATAAACCCATTGTTAAGCGTGTCCACATAAGGAATAAGAAGAAATAAGCGTTCAGTAGTGGTTTATGTGATACAGTTGTGACAATGGCTTTTATGTTAGTGTAACTGATTTTAGTTAGTGAAGAGAAGTGGTGAGAAGTTAGTTAGTTAGAAGGTTGTTTTGAGGTGAACTTGTATATAGAGAGGAAGTCAGAATGACGGTTTTCTCAGGCAAGAATTGGGTTTAAGAAAACTTATTTCGGGAGATAGACTGAGCCTCGAATTTCAGTCAATCAATATTTAAAAATTGCAATCAACCTAAGCATAGATTAGAAGTTTATTAAAGGAATGCAAGAAGTTAGACACATAAGGGTAGGCCCTACACTGGGACAATATTGAAAAAGTAAAGGCAGGTGATTATATGTATCATTGAAATTGATCTCTGTTAAGATTATCACTGAAAATCTTTCGAGACCAAAGTTCATGGATGCAGATAATTCCTGCTGATCCCAGTTCCAGAGTTGGGATAGCTACCATCATCGAATCCTAATCTTGCAACTGTACTTTTTAGTAACTGAAGTGTGCAATATATGCCCCGCCGTATTCATTTACTTTTGGATGTCAAATCACTATGATACTCCAAGTTGTCACATGCGTGATATTACACTGTACCCCATCAGAAAGTAAAGTTAAAATTAACGACTGTTAGTCATACCTAACAAGGATATCAGAGAGGGAGTTTTTGAAGAATCATTTGATCTCACGTCTGTACCTGAAATTCGCACCAAAATATAAGCCTAATATAAATTAATAATATAAAGGTCGCATTTGATATCATGCCAGTGTTCTTTCCTTACAATTACTATCTCAGCTGTACCTAATCTACTAAATTAGCTTTCCTTCTGAGCATGTAGTGAACAAATAAAACCCATAACATGAAAAGCAAAACAGTCAAGTGTAGATTAACCCTTGTTAAGTTTGTCCATTAGATGGTATAGAAGATATCCAACTAAATAACATACCTGAATTTTCAAGTGATTTAAGGACATCTGATTTCTTGAAAGTATATCCAATAAAATTAGTATCTTTTGACGTCAGCATCTGCAACATCAAAGAATAGAGCGCGTATATTTAGTCAAACTCTTTCAAGTACTGCCTTGTCGTGATATTTTTTTTTGGCATTTTGGGGCTTCTAACTTCCAATCATTATTTACGGGCAAATTTTTGAAATGGAAGGAGGATCTCAACAAGGGATAGGACTAAGATATCACTAATGCTATGATGTTATTGTTGGTTTAGGATATTCCCTGAGCCAAATTTTGAGATCAAATTTAATTAAATGTGAACAGGACGCTACCTTCCGCCAAGGTCCCACTGTTGGAATTGTGGATGGCTGGCCTTCCACCTATAGAAGAAATAAGAGACAAAGGGAAGAAACCAACGGCAAAGTTTTAGCATGAATATTTTATTTAAGAAAAATATTAAGAGAAAAAGAACTACTTAACAGTGGCACCGGTATTTAAACAAAATTCAGTTTTAGTGGAATAGATATGTGTTCCCACAAGTTAGCAGCAGGGCTTGGTTGCACAAGTGTTAAAAGATAATCAGACTTGCAAGCACTTCGAGCATTTTCATAATGAATTTAATCCCAAAAAGGACTACGTATTGAATTTCCATTTACTCACTTCAGGAAAGTTCTCAAAATTCTGCGTGTCCAAGTCACTAGTGACTGTAGGTTTATAAGCAGCTTCCATTTCATACAGTCTGTCCCATTGAATGCATCTGAACCATGGGTGTGCCTGAGAAAAACTTCGTCTTAGAAGAGAGCCCAACCCTAAATGTACAACTGCAAGGTAGGAATAGTAAACTATTCTAGACTTGCATTGACCAAACAACCTATCAATTAATAAAGTCCAGAATTAATTTTCTTAGAAGTTTTTCCTGATATCAGCAAAGAACATTGCCTTTACTTCAAAAGCGGTTACCTTTAGTTCTTCCACTCCTCGGGTTCCCAACCTTGTTTCAACGTTACATAACAAGTGACAAATCAAATCCCTAGCCTCATCAGATATTTTTGGTTCCTCGGGGAATTTAAGGCATGTTCTCCAATTGATTATCTGCCAAAAAAAAAAGATCATTTATTAAAAAAATAAAGTGAAAACATACTTGTGATATGGCTGAGAATCACAACTCTTATATCTACCTTGCGGCATGTTATCCTTGGATCGTCAGAACAGAAGGGTGGATAGCCTATAAGCATTTCGTACATAATTGCCCCAAGGGACCACCAATCACACTCGATTCCATACCCCTTCTTGAGCAACACTTCAGGGGCCATATAGTCAAGAGTCCCAACAGTTGAAAAAGCCTGTAGGATATAGATGTAAGCGATAACAAAAGCCCCAAATTACCACTAAATAGTTTAACTAACATATATGTATGCTCTCACAACTAAATGTTGTAAAGGGGTTTAAAACGAGAGAGGACAAACAGAGACAGAGAAAAAATCTCAAGGATAATAATACCAAAGCACGGCGATTGCGTTTCCATTGCTGTAATTGTTCTTTTGGCATCAACCAAGGGACTCTATCAGCGGCAGATTGTCCATCATTTTCAGAAATGGTTTCCTGATTCATTAAATCTTCATTTTCCAATAGCATTGTTGAATACTTATCATCAAGAGGTTTACACAAACCAAAATCTGAAAGTTTCAAATGGCCATTTCTGTCCAGTATCAGGTTATCCGGCTTTATGTCCCTGTGATCAGAATACCGGCAGAGTGAGCATAGAGTTATTTATTTTACTAGTGAACAATATATATTTTTTGGCACGCAGTATGTGTACGTGCTTATATGGAGGAAATCACTGAAATCTTTTCATTGATTTCTAATTCAAACTCTGCCCAAAAGTATAGATAGAGCAAAAAGAGTAGACAAAAATGTTCCACAAATTTTTAAAATTTTTGATTTAAGTATACGTTAATTGGTCAGTCAATATGGAGAAAGATGGTAAACAAGAAAACAGAACCTAAAATAAACTTGAAATTTTAGACGTATATCAACCAATTAGTTCTTGACCACTCTAGCCCCAGGCATCCCTGTAACTCTCTAACCAAGAGAATTCTCTCCAAGTTTAATGCCATCATCCAATTTAGAATAACAGGGCAATAAATTGCTCGGCCAGGAACAGGCCTGATTATGGTTTGACATCATAACAAAGCATCAAATACAGCCAGCTGACACATGAGAGGAGCCAAAATGAAGCTGGTTCTCTGACCAAGTAATCACTATGTTCTTTTTTGTGCTTATTATATCATTCTTTTTGCCCTTTTTCTTAAGGTCATACATCTCATTCAAGAGCAAGTGTATTATGCCATTAGACATAATAGACTAGGATGTTCAGGGTGGTTGTATGAAGCAACACAATTCCATACCTATGAATATAGTTATGTTGATGAATTGAATGAATAGCTAGAATACTTTCTGCAATATAAAAGCGTGCAACATCTTCAGAAAGAACATCTTCTCTCATTAATAGTGTCATAATGTCACCACCAGGTAAATACTCCATGATCAGATATAAGAAATCAGAATCTTGAAAGGAATAAAAAAGTTGAACGATGCAGCGGCTATCAACCTCAGCAAGCAAGTTCCTCTCAGACCGGACATGCTCAACCTAATTTGTTAAGAGAAAATGGAGCGACAATAAGCAATTTATGGTGATAAACACCAACTACATAGGTAAATGTGAGATTTCAGATAAAGCGAAATAAAAAACAGAACTTATTTCATTGCCATAAGTGACTCTCCTCTATATAATATGTTACCATTTGATCCCAAGCTTCTTATTAGTTGTGAATTTTGATGCTTCCTTCAATTTGTGAACACGCATGTAAAGAAGAAGGAAAAAAAGGGCTTTTCTTGGTTTCCAAAGAACATTTAGACCAGACAAGTTGTAGCAGGTACTTTCAGTTGCGAATGTAACCAATACGTTAATCTTTCATTAAATTTCTAAAGGATAAGGAGGTATTTTAATATTTTTAGCATTCAAAGTGTTCTTATATGTAACATTACAAGGTGAATTTTTATGAATTGGATAGTTTTTTGGCACCTGCCCACGGCTAAGCATCTCTGACTTCCTCAATTTCTTCATGGCAAAAATCTCTCCTGTGTTTTTCGCACGACATAACCTCACCTGCATTGGTAAAGCATAGTGAATAAATCTGGTGACATAAATGAGGTACATATAATATTCTGTTACCATTAATTATTACCCACTCAAACATTAATAGTCATGCTAATTTAAAACAAAAGATAGTAAATAGGCTCCACAGGAAGTACCAATAAGGGGAACATTACTTATTTGACTACTCTATTGCAAAAGAAAAAGGTCCTCGTGCATATAATAATTAGTATTTACTCAACAATAACACTTATTACCCATTCATAATCATTGCATAAGATGTTAGATTGTAAGTTTTCTATACCTCACCAAATGCACCTTTACCAATTACAGTTAATTGCTCAAAGTCATCAATTCCGATTTTACGTCTTTGCAGCCTCATATATTCAGTTTCTCTACGTTCCAAATTCCTCAGCATCTGCTCTTGTTCCTCGACAGATATCTGAGCCTCTTGTGCCCTTATCTGAAGTGCTCGGCGTCTGAAAGAGTACACAAAATACCTCCTTAAATTAACAAATTTTACTTTGAAGGTAATAATTCTCCTAAGAAAACGGGAAAAAGGACATGATTTTGCCAAAATTATATTTACAAACTCAATTTAACCAAACAAATCTAATTATTGTCACAGTATTTCAACAAGTACGATTAGTTGCCGAAACTTAAGCGTCTGAAAAACCTAGAAATCATCAAGGCGAAGACTCTATTGACCAAAATTTCTCAAGTCAAAACAGATACGAATCAATGAAAAAGAAAAAGCTTGACCTCTCTTTGCGCTCCTGTAATCCCTGCAGATAGTTCTTGTAGTGATTCTCTATGAACTGCTTGGCCGCCGCGGCTTTCTGCCTCGTCACCGGCGACGAAACCGACACATCCGGACCGGAATCAAATCCGCCCCGATCCGCCTTCAAGTTCAGAGCCCCCAACCCAACCGTTCCATCGCCACCGTCCATTCTCAAAGTCTCCAAATCGAGATCGGTCTACTACAAACTACAAACAAACCAAGAAAAATTTCTTGAGACAGATAGTGAATCACTTGAAACCCTAGAACACTTTGGAGATTCAGAGTTTTTGTGGAGAGATCCAGGTACAGTTTGGGCGAAATACAGAGAGGTGAGACTTAAGAGTCCGAGCTTAACAGCGTATGAACTGGCACATATCATGTGTGTGTGTGTGTGCATATATATATATATATATTGGTGTATGTACATGTGCCTGTATTTATATGGCTAGCAAGGCCGTCTTATCTATGGTGTGATTTGTCGTTTGCTTGGAAATGTAAAAATACTGTGCTTTCTTCTGGGGAATTGAGTGCGATCGACGCCATCGTTTTCCTCGCATGAACTGGAATCTTGGAGGCAAATTCTTGTATCTTTTTATTATTAATATTATTTTACTCATTTCTGACATTTTATTTATTAATTACAGAGAAAAAAAAAAGAAAATAAATTAAAAAAAGGAAAAAAAAAAAAAAAAAAAACGAGGAGAACTTTGGTGTGTTGGCGACTGCCGCGTAGCTGGTGTCGGCGGAGGGATCAAATAGAAGGGAAGGGAAGAGTAGGCCTTCGAAATTGGGGGAGTTGAAAATGCGTACGGACCTTATAAAGCGCGTGAAAGCCAGGATCCTCCGAAACGACTGTGTCGGTTAATGGCTGACGTGTCGGTTTCAAGGGAGGTGATTGGCTAAGTGTTTTAGGAGGGTGGTGATGTTAGCAAAAGATTTTTGACAGGTTTTTTTTTTAATTTTTATTCATGTGAGTTTGTGTGCTGGATTTAGGATTCTGACTACTGATAAGGCGACACGTGGATTTAGAAATCTTTCGTGTTCCATGGTCCCACCCGTCCCAGCTGACCCCCGAAAATGGGGTCAGAGAGAGGTGGGACCTACCCTTGACCTAAACCGACTGTTACGGCGAAAATTAACAGGCATTAATTTAATTTAAGCGGCCAAAGAGGAGTATAAATAGGAATGAGTATATTAATTACGAGTATAAATATCAACGTGTTTTCTCCTAGGCTCAAAGTGCAGCGAGTAAATGTTGACTGGTAATTAATGTACTCTAATTGTTTAGATCTGGTATTTCTGCTTGTTTAAGTTCTTGTAAGTTAACACTCAGTGAATTAATTTTAGCCAATTAAATCTAACAAAGTATTGAGTTGTTAATTCCCCCCAAATTGATGAAGGTATAAACACCTTCATGCATGTAATGTGATGTACCTAATATGTGGAGCAGAAAAATTAGCTAGAAGGGGTGGAGTATAATTTAAAAGGAGACAAGGTGCAATTTCAAAGAGAACGAAATATGATTTTTATAAAATCTTATAAATAATATTGCAAGAAAAAAAAAGACTTTCTAGTCTATAAATAACTCCGTCCTATGTTATTAGATATTTTAGTATTCACCTTTCAAACAAGCTTATGTAACAAACAAAGGGTATTTTTGTCTAAATTTTAAAAGCTGCGTCATTTTAAGATACGTGGTAATATTTTATTAGTTCAGTGACAATATTTAAGATTAAAAACTTTTAAAGGATAACATCAAAAGACCCTTAATTTTTTATTATGACATCATATATAAAGGGGTTTTTCAATTGATTTTAAGAAGTATTTTTTACCTGTTTTATTTTACATTTTTTTTTATAAAATTTGAATCGCTATACTAATTTAATTTTTAGATTTATGAAGACAAACTTATGGGATAAAGTGACAGAAGAGTTATTGGCCCGCATTTGATACAAGTTTGCATAGTTTCATGAAGTAATCGCGGAAACGTAGTCCCAAGCTGACCCAAAACATCAAGATGAGATGGTCAAAGTCTAGAAGATTTTTCTTCCCAACTCATGCTTGCAAAATGACTATTTCTAGCGTGGAATGGAACACTATTTTTTTTCTAGAACATTATGGACCTCAATAATAAATCACACAAACAAGTCAATATTTGCATAATCACCTAGAGCTTTGAACCTTTTAAAAGTTTTTTTCACTTCTACTCATGATCTGGGATACTTGCTAAAATGTTTATTTACCTAATTGATTGAAAAAAAGAAAATTGAAAATTGCTCAGAAAGCAAAGAAGGATCTCAAACATTTAGATAATAGGAATTAGTTTGTCTAATATATACATGAGCTATTATTTCTTTGCAATTGGGCAGCAAAGCATTATGATACGAGTTCAATGCTCACATTGGAGCCACGACCTTCGTCATCAAACATTCTATTTTGGTTGGCACTTGTTCTTGAGCGGTGAAATTTACATATGTGGGAGCTTTTACTCAAGTATTTATAAGCCCATATCCAAAACCCTTCATTTATTAATATATTATCTAAACGCTTGCTCAAAAGATCCGCCAATGTAATTAAGAAAGCGAATGCTGCAATAACGCCTGAAATTGTAAATAGACTAGAGAAAGGCTCTGGACCTATTGGCTTACTGCCTAGATTGAAGGAAGAAGAGCAGTTAAGAGAGGATAGCATGGTTCTTTCTAATTCCTCCACTTCTCCACTCTCGGTCACTTCAAGAATTGCCTTAGACATGTCAACGGCTAAAGGTGAACCCTTCCGGAAAGCCTGAGATGCATAATAAAATGATAAAAAGCACCATTAATTAACAAATTAAGCCCCTAATTGTTAAAACAAAATAACAATAATAATAATTTAACAAATATTTTCTCAAGGTAAATTATGACGAAAATATAAAAGTGAAGAAGCAAAAGAAAAATGCCGAGGGCTCCGCAAGCCCCTGACTCTGAAGGAAATAGGGTGCGGAGTTGGGAGCTCACAGTGTCTCCTAGCTTCGCTTGGAGCAACAATATAGGATAAGAAACTTACAAAGCCAAGACCACCGAGTTTATGATTAGGTCCCGCCTTTATGAAGCCTTTGCAATATTTTGCGAGGAAGACTTCCGCGTGTGGGGCCGTAAAGAAAGCTGCCACAATATCTCCATTTGCAAATGCCTCCGGGTATTCATCCTCAAAATAAATTTTCTTGATGTTCTCTGGCTTAAACTTCAAAATCTCAACTAAATAGCGGATGACAAAAGAATTCCCATTGCAGCCGACCATTGCATTCATTCTCTGCAGCGTTTCAATGTCGGCCACGGATGGTTTGATTTGGGAGACAGTCAGCATTGAGGTGAGGCTGGCGGTGAAACTTGACGTTACAACTAGAATTACAACCAACCATGGTGCTAAGACAAACCTTGCCAAATTGCATTTCAAAGGTTCCCCTGCACATACACGGCGTGAAAATTTCCGTCAACATTAAAAATATATAAAAATTAAAAATATAATTTCTAATTCTAAATATCAATGTTAAAAAGATGCAACTTGCAAAATATAAGACTGTACAACATTTTTTGACAATAAAAAAATTAGAAATCTCATTCCAAATGTTAACACCTTTCCCAAACCTTTATGTTTGACTTGGGATATGAGAGAAACTAATAACGCTATGTCTTGATGAACAACACTTACTCTGGGAAAAAAATAGAACAGTGACTGAAAACCATAGCATAATACCTAAGCCCTTGAGCTCAGGATTTTTGCCACGGTGGTTTTCAATTAACCAGACAACAGAGCAAACGAAGAGGTGCATAAACATAAGCCATAGCCACATCCCTCTAGTGAAGGCCTTCATGAACATCCATTTTTCTTTCACCCTATCTGGTTCGTCAGCGACCACCATCTGAACTCCAGAGCTAACATATGGCTGCGAGAACTCGACGTACAGAAATCTATCAGCAAATACTTCTATGTCGCCAACAGCTGCATCGAAGCCCTATATTCCACGAACAGAGATTATATTTAACACTTGCAGATGGATAATGCCATATTTTTTATACCTCTGAAATCAAATTTTCAAAGGATAGAATTTAAATTAGTAAAATGAGAGTGGGAATTCCTTGTAACCTGGCAATTGATTTCCAAACATTACAAAATTGGAACAGTCTTGAATACTAAGTTTGTGATTTTCGCCTTTTTCCTCGCTCTCCAAACATGATCTCGAGAGTTTATCCAAACGGAACATGGTTCTCTAGTCCTAGAGGGACGACATGTTGAGTGTGTGGAGTTTCATTATTGTCTTGAAATTGAATCAATACTATGACTTTTTATGTGTGTGATTCTATCCTTTTTTATTATTATTTTATTGTTTTCGTAAGTAAGAATTAAGGCGCGTAATACATAAGGCAGGAAAGTTAATCATCATACCTTGTAATATACTTGCTTCACCATTTTATCATATGTTTCATTGAAGGGGACAAACTCGTAATCCAGTTGATAAGGAAGACGCTTCAAAGCAACTTTAAACACACTGATCGAAAACCCCGAGACAAGGGTTTCATTCCTATCAGGGTCGTAGCTCAGCCTCACAAATTGATGAAAAGCACCTTTCGCAGGGATCCCGATCTTTATCGGTTTCCCTTCTTCAGACAATGTCCAACCCTTTGGAACTGTTTGCAGCCCACCTGGCCAAATCACTGCAACGAAACTGCTTTTAATTTCTTTCGTTTTATTCCAGTCTTCTTTTTCAACAAAATTCTCTGAGAAACCGTGATCGGCTGACCAGAACGCTATCTTTCTGTAGCTTTTCCCAATCACATTAATGACTTCAAAGGTCGGTGATTGTGCTAGCATTTCATTCTTCAACTTTATAACTCCACTTAGACCGCTGAAATCTATCGAAGAAAGCTTTTCGGATAATCTTTTCGTTGTAATGGCTTCTCCACGTAATTCTCCTACAGCTTTAGCAATGGCTGTAACTGCATCGTAAGCTCGGAGTGCAAAGATACTAGGACTCGAGTTCTCTTCTTCTTCAGGATAGTGTGATCCATACGCTCTTCTGAACCTGCTTTTGAATTGTTTGAAAGCCTCGGTATTGTCCACAAAACTTGTTTTAAGGCCAATAACACCTTGCATGTTATTGTTCTTAACAGATGAATCAACAGAATCAAAAAGGCTTGCGATTTCGTCAGCGACGATCCAAACATAGCCTTTTTCCACCATGCCCATTTGCTTCGCCGTTTCGAAAAGTAGTACGGCTGACTCCAAAGAAAACTGCAAGACTATAAAAACTCTGTTGCTCTTGCACTTTAGCTTCTCAAGCTCTTCCTCTATTGCTGTTTTGGGGTCAGAGAGAGAAGACAGGGATGGGAAAGCCCTGTGGTTTTCGATCTCCGAGTTAACCGATCGAAGCGAATCGGAGAGCAGGGTTACGATACTGGAACCGGTGGAGAAGCCATTGTAATTGTGCTCGTAAATTGCAGTGACCTCTCGCCAATTGAAGTGGTCAACTATGGCGGCAATGCATTGCGTTTGGAAAACGAAGTCGTTTGACATTTGGAAGAGAATTGGTGACTGAAATGGCATTGGTGTTGCGGTCAATATTGCTGGTGAAGTGAGTGAAATGAGAGGGAACTTGTTGGTGATATTGTTATTGTCTGCTGATTCGAAGAGTAAAGCTGCTTCTTGCATGGTAAGTCTTCCAATGATGACATGAACTTCTTTGTTTCTGATCAGATCAATTGCTGCCAGTGAAAATTAAAACTTGAATCAACGAAATGTTCCTTTCCCTTAGAGTTAAAATTCCATTTTAAGTTTTTATTTTAAAGGCACAAAATTAATTAGACGACCTAATTATACGTATATGACCTAATTTAGTAGATACTAAATAGGGCCTTTTAACTCTGTTAGAGCTAATAATTTAAATTAAAAATATTAACAAATTAAATTTTATGAGAGAAAATTTACAAAGAAAATTGGCTTGAACCGTATACTACAACTTAAACCGAAACTCTTAAATCCTTTTCAATTTTTTTCCTTTTGTTTTTTGGACGTCAAATTTCTTCAAGTTACAATACTTAGAAAGATCTCAATAAATATATCGACAAAACTGGAACAACCTAATAATTTTTTTTTCTTTTGTAGCCCTTTTTTTTTCTTTTGTCGCCATTAGGATGACAAATTTAAACAATGGGGAAGATTGGCATTTTCTCAAAATATAAAATTGACAAAGGAAAGAAGAAATGATAAGCTTCAACTTTAAGATATGATAGAAAGCCACAAGAAACCACCAATTTTTGGCAGCTGATATATGAATCTTGTCGTCTTTAAAAGGGAGGTAATTATATTAAAATAAATAAATACATAAATAAAGGACGCGCCTAGTGTTTCATATTGAATTTTGACTAAAACAAAAAAATATCTATATGATAATAAATGGTCTTGTCCTTTTCGAAGGAAAAAAAACAAAAAAGAATAAGTCTACTGCAAATTCCTTGTATTGAGCGGTCTAGCTGATTGGTACGCCGTAACTCGCAAGTAATATCTCGTAATTTCTAATTACTTCAAAAAAGAAAAATTACAAACCATAAAAGCAAAGCCTCAACTGACCTAGATTCAAAAACATAGATATGCTAGCTGTCCATGGATCTTAGTGCTTCAATAATAATAATAATAGTAATAAAAAACAAAGATATGCCAGCTGCCTATGCATCTTAGTACTTCAAATAATAATAATAATACTAAAAACACCAACTTCAGATTTTTATATCAATTTTTAAATTGTTATTAATTTATTAGTGTATGCAATCTATTGATATAATAATCTTTCATATCAATAGCAAAATGAAACTCATAATACATAAGTTAGGATTAAAATCGATGTCTTTAATATTTAAAAAAAAAGTATCATTTTTTGGATAAGAAAAAAAATTAAAAAAAAAGGATCGAACTTACAACCCCTCGCCCAAAGCCCTTCTCAATCTTTTTTATGATATTTAACGACGTAGTTCAAATCATAGAATTACGGTTCAAACCAACTTTGTTACAGTGTTTTGTTTTTATAAAATTTAAATTTTTAACTAATTTTGGTTCGAACTCTTGATTTATACTATGTTTCCAAACTCTTTAAGTATAGGGTGCATTTGACAACTACGTTCCAACTATAAATTTAGGGCTATTAGAGTGAAAAGCTCTCACATGCTACAGTATAAAACAAAAATAGCCTACAATATAAAACAAAAATATGCTACAATATATGGCTCTCACATACTACAATAAATTAGTTTTAACTTTTAGTTCTAACTGTATTACCAAAGACACCCATAACATGTGCTAATTACGATCCTCTACCAACAAGCTATCCTATGCCATTACAAACTATCCTCAGTTACGACTAATCCTGTTTTCCCTAAACCATCCTTTACCAACAAGTTAGGCCGGGTGAAATCAGAACCACGCATTGTGGATAAGCTAGTTAATTAATTACCAGAAGCAGTAGCTCGAGCAGGGTTCCCGCGAGAATCTTTGAGGCGCAAATCCAGTTTAGTGCAAGTTGGGGAGTTGTTAAAGGTCATGTGGTCTTGAACTGCCATTTCCATTGCTATTTTCTGTTCCTTGCCCATGCGACCCGTATAGTCAACAACAACGCCAATTCTTGCAACTAAACACTCTGGACCATCATTGGTTATTGCTTTTGCTCCCGCCAATGTTATTGTTAACACAAGCAGAACCATCAAGAAATTACAACAGAGGCCAGAAGACATTTTTTTTTTTTTTTTTTCAGAAGAGAGAATTGAGTGAATAGCTTAGCTTGACTTTAAGAGTGGGAGAGCAAATTCTGTTGGTTGAAGGGCTAGAGTTTATAATGGCATGGCATGAGACAAGCCCTTTTTGCGGATAATACCCGTTCAAAGTAAAATCATGGATTGAAGATTCAAATTCTGTCTTTATATGTCGTTTTCTTAATTCTTATTCTATTATTTATCATTGTCCCCACAAGACATTATCTCGTTTGGTTTTTCTGAGAAGGTGATGTTGTTGCAATTGCCCGGGATATTGGCTCAAGGCTATATGCTTATCGGGAAAAAAAAAAAAAAAAAAAAAAAAAGAGCAAGTCAATTGACCAGTCTGTCTCTCCATCAGAAGAAGGAAAAAAAGGGGCAAGCACAATAAATTAACGAACATGCAGAGGAATTTACACATGGAATTCAAAGGAATGGACACTAACAAGTGACAGAACAAATTTCAACACTTCAAACTTGCATTAACGTCACTATTTGCTTGTAGTACCCGTCAATTAGGATATATTAAATAATTAGACGAAAGTTCCATATTTTTATTCAAGTTCTTAATAGTACTATCACTAGTAGTGCTAAAATGTAATTAAAAATCGATTTTAGCCTATTCCTTGTTAGCTCAAAGTTTTGGCGTCTATATTGATCATGCTTATACTAATTATAATTTGTTTACGTCTTGAGAAATTTGGAGAAGCATATAAAAGATGTTTCGCAAGTACCCAACATCTGGCTACGGTAATACCTTCTTTGAAGACCTTATAGTCAATCAGCTACGTCTGTTCTTTTATTTTATTTTGTTTTATTTTATTTTTATTTTTATTTTATTTTTGTCTTGTTTATAAAAAAACAAATTATTTTGTTTATTTTTATTGAATAAAATATGTATTAAAAATAAAAAATAAAAAAATAAAAAGAAAAGAAAGGGTCAATTCCAGCACTACAAGCAGCAGCTCGAGCTGAACTTCCTTGGGAGTCTCGAAGGAGCAAATCAAATTTAGCACATGTTGATGACAGATATCTTGAACAGCCATTTCCATGGCTACTTTCTGTTCCTTACCTATACGAGTGGAGAAATCAATCACACCTCCAATTCTTGCAATTGGGTGTTTGGTGTCTGGATTACATCTGTTGGATAATTTTCCCATATAATTGGGTGCTCTTGAAGTCGATCTTGATCCCACCAAATCCAACAAAACCAATAAGAACTAGATTCCAAGGCACGTTTTGCTTTCCATTGATTTTCCTGTTAAAAATTCTGTTGTTGATGAGACCCGAGTGATTAAAATCAATAACTCGATTTTGTCCTTCTAGAGACAAAAAAAAGTTTAAAATCAATAACTCAAGATTCAGATTCTTTTTTTTTTTTTTTTTTTGAAGTTATTGGTCAAGGCTTTTTTTCTTCTAGCACGTGATCATATTCATTTTCAAATTAAAAGACTTTTAAATTTTGACGTAGATTAATATGACATCCCAACCTGAAGGAAAGAAGAAGTCATGGGAGGAACAAGTCGTGCATGGATATGAATGTAAAAGATTTTCCGTATCATGCAAAGAGTTACGCTCACGAGAAGAATTTACGAGGAAATTACTTCTTAAAAACCTGAAAAAAGGTTTTTTTAATACCAAAGGACGGAGTCCGTGAAATTCGCAGAAAGAGGTGTCAGAAGAATCTAAAGGACATGAAGGGAATTTTCTTTAAGAGAAACACGACGGGGTGGATAAATCACGGTCCTTTCTTAGCAATGAAATAGAAGTCTTGGTTAGTACGCTCGAGTTAATTTGCTGGATTTGAATCATAATTCAAATATTTTTTTCGAATGTTGTTTAATTTTATAAAAAGCTTTAAACAAATTTTTTTTATATAGTTATATAAAATTCAGCAAATTTTTTTTATTTATCTATTTACTATAAGTAAAAAAATTACCAAATAAATTTATTATTTATTGTCATTTGTTATAAAATATTTTCAAAACCTAATTTTTATTTTAATTATTTACAATAGAAATGTTATTTCACTTCTTCTCTTTTTAAATTTTTACTTTTATTTAAACTTATAAACCAAAAAGGCTGCAATTGAATTAGTCAAGAAAGTGTATTATTTAAAAGCCAATTAAATGTCTGCGTCACGTCCCGGAGTACGGGAGGTGACGTGATGGGTTAATTGGGTTAATTAAATAAAATTTTAATTAAAACATAATTTAAAGAATTTAATTAATTAAGAAATATGTGATAATTTAAAACCCATTCTCAACAAATATTTATAATAAACAAAATAAAACAAAATAAAATAAAATAATAGAGAAAGAAAAAATACGTGTTGGGTCCCACCAGCCCACAATTTGTGCATACACATAGTATCGATAATATTTAAATTACAACCACAGTCCAAAATAAAGAGAGAAATTAAAATAATACATGCCTTGATTAATTTATACAATTAACTTACTCAGGGTCTTCTACTGGTCATGAGTTCGGTCGGTGGACTCTCCGTCAATCCTAAGCTAAACTTCAACTAATGGGGAAAGGTTTGAAAAGAAATAAAACGTGAGCAAAAGGCTTGTAGGACTATGCTTTAAAACAGACAGATAATTTAAATATAAAATTTATCCTTCAAAGAAAAAATTAGAAAACAAAGTTAAATAAAGAAATTCATTTAAATAAGTCTTATTAAAAACAGTTCGTCTAAAAAATACATTTTTAACTTTCTTGGGCAAATCATAATTATCACCACTGTAGTGGCCCAACTGAGTTTCGAGACCTGCCCTCAAGGTCACACACTACATGACCCTATCTCTGAATATGGCATCATACCCGTCTATATATTTTTATAGTTATTAAAATCTCATTTTACCTAATGTATTCTTTTATGTTCATTATGTGGTTCATTATGAAAATCACCTTATTCTACTTGTTTATAAAAACAACTCATAAAAATAACTTTTCAATCATTCATTGAAAATCTTTTGAAAGAAATCATTTTAAGACTAAAATCATTTAAAAACTTGGCTACCAAAAAAAGAGGTAAAAGTCCTACCTCAACATCCGATGTCACGACTTAGCATCGTAGTCTCGTTCCGCTATATGTTAGCTTCATTGAACCACGAACAACCTTAAATAGGAACTAAGTTTATCAGTATTTAGCTTAAGATATCCTACGTTGCTAAGCTATCTTATAGTGTCCTAGTGTGTAATTTCTGTTTACAAAATCATACTGCAAGTTTAAAATCTTTGTCAGGGTTCAAAATAGTAAAAACAGGTGAAAAATGACAAAGTTTTATCAAGCCCGGTCGGCCTGTCGGTTCCCCTGGTCTAGCCTGCCGAACTGTGCAGTTCGACCTACCAACCATCTGGGTTTGGTCGGCTGAACCTTTCCAGGTTTGGCCTACCGAAGGTATGAGTCCGGCCTGTCGAGCATGAAGTTTGGCCTGTCGAATTAGGAAAATTCTAGAATTTTTCAAGCACGGGTTTCAGCCTCCCCAAGCCCAAATCCTCGTTTTCAACTTGTTTTGTCAAATTCCAAGCATGGAAAATATTCATAGATAGTAGAAAAACATAGTAGAATACTTTTAAAGTAGTTTAAGCAAGATTTACATAGGAAATTTCAATTAAATATGAAAATAAAAAATAGGAAAAAAAATAGAAAAACTTGATTCCGACCAACCATTTGGGTCCGATCGGCCGAATTTTTCTAGGTTCAGCTTGTCGAAGGTATGAGCCTGGCCTGTCAAATATGAAGTTCAGCCTACCAAACTAGGAAAATTCTAAAATTTTTCAAGCATAGGTTTCGGCCTCCTCGAGTCCAAATCATCGTTTTCAACCTATTTTCTCAAATCTTAGGCATGAAAAACATTCATAGATGGTAGAAAAACATAATAGAACACTTTAAAACTAGTTTAAGTAAGATTTACAAAGGAAATTTCAATTAAATCTGAAAATAGAAAATAGAGGAAAAATAGAAAAACTTGATTCAAATCTATTTTTTATCAAACCAAGTCTAGATTCTAGATGTTTTGAGTTTTACTAACTTAGATTAAAGATTTTCTAAACGTAAACAAGCTTGGATTTCAAAATACAATGAAAATAGAAAAAATTGAAAAAGTTTAAGATTTTGAAAACTAACCTTGATTTAATCTTTGAATCGAGTTAGAGTTTGCTCCATCACATTTCCAAGCTTCCAATCCAGCTGAGGAACAAGGCTTAAGCTCAAATTTTTGAACTAAAGGGAGAGAGGAGAGAGAGAGTGACGGGCAGAGAGAGAGAGAGGACAGAGAGAGTGCTGAGAGTGTGAGGGGAGAGAACGAGAGAGTGAGTGAAAGAAAGAGGGAGAGAAGAGGTTAAATAAACAAAAAAGGGAGCAAAACCAATGAAAGAAAACTGTGTACCATCTACGGTTTTGAAAAAAGACGTTATTGGTATTTGACAAATTGTTTTGTTCTAAAAATTCAAAATAATAAATAAAAATAATTAAAAGTAATTAAAATGATTAAAATAATTAAAAATAACGTTAATTTTAGAAATATCATAAAATAGTCAGATTAAGTCTAAAAATACATCATAGCACACTAATACACCATTTTATACACCAATATCACTTAATTAATTTTGGGGCGTTACAGCCTGCAATGTCTTAAACTTATGTGGTGTTTAGCAAACTCAGTTTCAACTTATCAATTCTAACTCAAACATTGCAAAGTTCTTATACAATACAGTGTAAAACAAAAGTACACTACAATGTTAAGCTCACACGTGTTACAATTCTTTTAATTTTAACTCACTTTTCAAGTACTTTTTAGTCTGTGTCACTTGGGTTTGTACTTTGTAGTCTTGTAACTAAACAAAAAGGGCTATAGGGAAAGAAAATAAAACTTTTGAAGGAAATTTGTAGACGATTAGAAATACTACTTATTGGCTGGGAAAAAAAAAATGTTGCCCGTGACAAAACGTTAAGTCATGTGTCATTTGAAATATTCTTGTCGTTCACCAGAAAAATAATGTTCACCAGAAAAATATAGAAAAATAGACAGACATGATTGTAGGTTTGGATTAACCGTAAATCTATACATGTTTCTAATATAAAGGTTTAGAGTTCAAATTTTTTCACGCTAAATTTTAGGAAAAAAGAAAGAAACAAACAAACAAAAGAAGGAAAAGAAAACAGATCACATGTCATTTTTATATTTTACTATTCGTTTGGTATAAAAGATGGCATTCTTTTTTTGAAGTCGGATAACAAAATGATAAAAAAACGACGACTAGAAATTGAAACGACAAGAGAACTCTAAATGACTAGGACAGTAGACAATAGTCACAGCCACAATACCATGAATTCCATGATAAGCAGGTACGCAACGAAGAAAGCGGCAGTGAATACGACAGTACTTTGTAGACAATACAAAGAAAAGAAGGGCTGAAATAGAAAACGGAAAAGAAAGCAAACGACTGGGAATATATATATATATATATGTGTGTGTGTGTGTGTGTGTGTGTGTTGAAGTACAAATAGGAAACAAACAACAACAAAACCTAGAGAAGTCAGACGAGTGGATATTATAAAGCGACTGTAAATAGGCAAGGACACAAAGGGAAACGACAATGATAGACGAGAGGAAAAACAACTACTAAACCTTAAGATGACAAAGTAACAGGAAAACGACATGATATTCTTAGCCTAGCTCTTCTACCGTGTAAGGGAAAAAATGGAGAGTGTAGTGTGTAATGATTATTTTACTGTCTTTTATTTTCTAAAACAATTAATTTTAAGAGTCCAATGTGATGTATTTGAAACGATACGTTATGATTTTTTGTTGTTTATGGAAAAACAAGATGTAGTTCTTAACCTAGATTTAATGTTGGCTAGAGGGAGAAATACATTTGTTTTATAATATAATGACATCAAGATATTAAAAGTCGGATATCATCATCGTGAGTTTATCATCGTTTTAAAAACGACATAAAAATATTTTTAGTGTTGTTTGTTGAGACGACAACAGTTTTAGAATATAAATATGCTATTTCACCTTCAAAAGTCTACGGCCGTTTTTACGTTAGGCAACAATATTCGACAACGACATATGAGTTGGTTGTCGTTTTTTAACACAATTCGTGTAGCCTAGTTTTTCTGACATGTGACTGCCAAAATGGTCACTTACGCTGCAACCTGGTACACGTTGAAATTAAATGCAACTTTAAAAAAATAATAATAATAACGATGAGTGCTGTGCTCTGTTCTCATAAACGTAGATCGTTACTGGGAAATTTTTTTTTTTTTCTCCTAATTGCCTGCAAGCCCATCGTATACAAACTTCGAAAGAAAAAAAAACAGCTACATCAAATAATACAATTTTAATTTTTAATATAATAAATAGCATATTTTTAAAAATATTAAAGAAAACAACATTTCTAAAATCTTATATTTCTTTAAACACTTGAATTTTTAATTTAATCTTCATGTTTTTCATCTTTTATTTCTTTTCATTTTTGTTTTTTGTTATTTCGTTGTTGTTTCATATTTTTCTATACATTTTATACAAAAATAAATTTTGTTTTAATCTAAGTGAACTATTTATTAGACACTATTATATTTTTGATCTATTTATTTTTATTCTCAATTAATAATAGGCTAATTTCCTCCTTCTCCCAACAAAAATTTAAGTAAAATTATATTTCTTAGTAAACTTATAAGAGTGTAGTTCAAATATAGCAAACTTTGCAAATATTGCAATGATTTTTATTTTTTATACTAGATTTTACATAGTAATTATTATAATAATATAGTTTTTTATTATTTAAAAAAATATTCCAATTTTCTTATTACATTTCATTAGTAGGATTTTGTTAAATGTCTATATTGAATACCGTTTTAACCTTAAAGCAGGTTAAGAAAGTGTTTAAGGTCCCTAATTTTAGGAGGCCCCTATTCCTAAATTTTCTTTATTTTTTAGCCTATAATTTAGTTGTTTTCTGCATATACTTTTTTAAAATTATTTTAAAATCAAAAACCAACATAATCCCTTAAATATAGGGATACTAAATGTCTCACAATTAATAGAGGTGAGATTCTCAAAAATTTAAAAAAAAATGAGAGACCATAAGTTATTTATCTGAAGAATAAATAATAAAAAATGTGAAAAATATTTTGTTTGTAAATCATCTCCTTGCCCGTCAGAGAGCAAAGAGATTGATTGTATATTATCTCTCGTTACATCACATAGGGGAGGAACATGATTGTCAAATAACTTGAAGAACTTTGATAGAAGCGAGAAAAAAAAAAATTGCTCCTCTGTTCTGTCCATTTATATTTGAGCAGTCAACATGAAAACTGTTCTACTCATGCAGCAATTTAAAAAAAAAAAATAGTCAAAACAATAATTAACAAAATGGTAATGAAAAAACCCGAAATTTTCATTTCTTACAAAAAAAAAAAAAAAAAAAAGGTGATCTCTCTCTTTTTATTTAAAAACTTGTCTTGCCTTCAACTTGTATTTGCAAAAGATGTCTTATTTTTCCAAACAAAAATCTCTTCTTTCCCTAAAATAGTTGACTTTTGAAGACTTTAAGGCTCCTTACTTCTCAAACTTACAGGTTATCAATTTCTTACTCATTTTTATATCTATTTGTTGGTTATTGCTTTTTTAATTTTACTGGTGTTTTTTTTTTTTTTTTTGTTATTGTTGTGTATTATGTTGATTTGATTTTCATAGCTTAACAAACTAAAAAAAAAAAAGGAAAATAAAGAGTTTGAGTTAAAGTAAAAAGGAGCTTTAGAAAAATTTCTTACGAAATCAAGTGAAGAAATAATTAGGAAAAAAACATATTTTTAAATAGACTCCTTCAAAAATCTCTGTAACATCTGTTATTTTTTACGAGTATAATAGTCTCAAATTTGAATATGAGTGTGCCAATTTAAAATTTTGTTTCATCCAAAATTGATCTTATATTATTTATTTTGCCTATAAAATAACCAAAATGCCCTGGAAATTTTCATTTAATTACAAAAATACCATGTGGCATTATATACATCAAAGTCTCTGATGGAGGCTCATTCCCATCTTTTCTTTTGTTGTTTTCGTATCATACTTAAAGGGTGTTCAGCAAAGTTGGTTGGAACTAATTTTTTAGTTTTAAATACTGTAGCATATAAGAACTTTACACTGTAGTAACTTTTTTCTTTTAACTATAGCATGTGAGAACTTTATATTATTTCCTAATTAAAAAGTTCATTCTAACTGATTTCGCCAAACATTCTATTAGACAACATCTCGTATTCAACAGCATGCTAAATGATTTTTTTTATTTTTCTTATTCTTTTTGTTTTTTATCTTTTTTTCCCTCTTCACTTTCTCCTACTTTCTTCTTTTCCTTCCTTTTTCTCTGCTTCTTGGTTCTCCCTGCCACCAGAGCCATAACTAAGGAAAAACTAAATAAGCCAATATCAAAACTTCGCTATTTTTCTATCCAAAATCACATAAAATGTCATCTTGGCAACTCATTGATCAAGGAAACTTAGGGATTTTCAAGATTAAATAAAGTTTTTGAGCTAAGTTTTTAGGTTAGATTTTCAAAACTCAAACATTTATTTAAATTATAATTTGAGTACGAAAATTGGTAGAAATTAATATATGATGCTTGTAGATTGTTTATAAATCATTTTTTATACTTAGAAAACTGTTAGGAAACAAGAATTTGAGTAAAAGGTTTAAAATTTGAATTTTGGGTTCTCTATAGAAATTTCCAGGTGAAAAATCATTTTTTCTACAAACTATGTGTCGTTTTCACAAAAACAACAAGCCGTTTTTTTTCTTTCCACTAGGTGAAAAATCATTTTTCCTAGAAACTATGTGTTATTTTCATAGAAATTACAAGTCGGTTTTTTTTTTTTTCCATAAACTATATGTTGTTTTGTCAAGCCAAAAACAAATCTGACCAGAAAGTTGCTCTACCTAAAACTCAAACCTACTACCTCTTAATACTTTAACATGTCCTCCATTATTTCACTGATCTTTTTCCTTTGCAAATCTTATTGCTATTTAATATATCATATATATGACCAACTCGACTCCAATTATTTATTTCAAATGTTTTACTCCAAAATATCTTAATTTAATATTATTTTATTTTAAGTCGTTTGTAGAATATTTAAGACCATAATATAGGTGTTATTTTATTAAAATTAGATTATGTGTTGTAACTTATATACCTATAGTGAGCATATTACTTAAAAAGGCACACTAATAAAATAAAATGACATAATTATGGAATTAGTATTTAAGTTAAATTATGATCTTTCTTAAAGTTAAGGACAAGATTAGAGCTTGCGTATTGAGCAGGTGTTATCAGTTGTCAGTAGATTATTTGTCAAAAAATAGAGATTATATTACTCAATTTTTGTGAGGTTTTATTTAATTAAAATTAATTATTTGATTTGCAAGACAATTTATATATTATTTTATAAATATTATTATATGTATATGACTTGGAAATACAATACTCTAGACCCGTCCTGTAATGTACAGCAAGGTCAAGTTAATTTAGCATATTTTGATACAATTTGAGAAGCGTGGTTAGATAATACAGACTCTATGCATATCAGTGCGAATATGGGAGGATAATGAGGCATGAAGAGGACAGCAGTTACGTCCTTAGACACACACATCTTAAAAGGTAAATAGGAAGGAGGCAACGATGCCCCTTGAGTCAAAAGTCCAAAAACGCACTGCACAGGAAACATTTTGGTGAAGATCAAGAACTCGATGTCCCCTTACCCAATAATTCTCAAATTGTTAACTTTAAGTTGTCAAGCGTGCCCTTCGGGGTTACGTTGAGTAGAGAGATGTGATTCTTAACCTTATTGTGGATACCGTAAGAATTATTTAATTATGAATTATATTATATATTATAGAAGAATTGTAAGGTTTATTTATAGGGTATCCACCGTATATGAATATAATGGAATTATTACAGAATAAATAATGTTGTTGGATAATAGACTAACCATGCATGTGTTAATAAGGTAAATAATAAAACCTAAAGATGAGTAATGGTTTTCTTATTAAGAATGTTGATGCTCATTCCCTACTATTTTTACTTTTTAGGTGAAGTTTAGTATAATCTATTCGATAAAAAGTAGGCGACAATGTTACTTGTGACATGTCGGAGCTTCTTTTAGTTTATTATATATTTTGTTTGATCATGTAAGATTCTTAAAACTGTAGTGTTGGTTGTGTTAATTATCTATTGACTGAAAACTGTATGATGGTGATGATGGTTGTATTTTTAATATTTGGTGCTACACTAAATTATGGATTGGTGTTTTATAAATATTATAGTTTTGTTTTGTACTAAAGACTCATAAGCACTGTTTTAAATGATTTGAAACGATATTGTAAAATTTATTTATATTTACTAAATATTACTAACCTCCACTTAAGGGCGTTACAATCTTGCTTAAAGCCCTAAGTTATATCAAGCTGGCCCTATCTATATTTTCCAATTTTTTTTTAAAAAAAAGACATATAGCTTTCTAAAATCCATAGGGTGATATTAGTCGAACCCCGGGTCAATTTGACAAATATTACTTTTTGGTATTGTTTTTCAATTTACCAACTCCGTGAGAAAGTTTGAAATATACCACTTTTAAATAATACAAATACATAATTGATCACAAGTATTTTAGGATAGAGCTATGCAAACATGTGTTATTTAAAAGCATTTTAACTTTTTTGGCTGGGAGAAATAATACAAAGCAAAGGAATTAAAAATGGTAGCACACAATAATTGCGACGACCTGTCTTTTCGGGCAGTCATTTAACTTTCTTAAACATAGTTCTTAAACATTAATCTTACTTACTTAGTAAGAAAAATACTGAATTAATTTTTTTTTTTATAAACATACTTTAAAACGTACTTAAAAAACTGTTGCGACTTTTGTCGCCATTCAAGTTGATACCTCGTTTAACATTTGTCTTTAAAACCATTTCAAATCGTTTCTTAAAACTTAATAAGAAACATCTACTAAAACATACCTTAAAACTTAACTTTATAATTATATAAAATTGTTCGTAAACTGTAACTTAAATCTTTGAAAACATTTCTTAATACTTTGACTTTATCAAAACTTTGACTTTTTGAACTTATTGTATCAAATAGTGAGAAAATATTTTCTTTGTACAACGAAAACTTACTGTGGTGGTATCCGTACCTAAATCTTTGCATCTGCTTTTTGCAACACCCAACTCTTCTAACGGATCCTATTGGTCACTAATAAACTATCTACAGCATGAAGAAACTTTTAATGAGCTTTCGCTCAGTAAGTTCAAACATATTCTCACAAATCATTTAGAACATGCTTTACAAACTTTTCTCATAAAAACCTTTCGCTTGAAACATTTTTCATAAATGTATTTCATAAACATTTTTCATAAAACATTTCTAAAATGTTTTTCATAAAACATTTATAAAATGTTTTTCATAAAACATTAAACGTTTTTATAAAGCATTTCTGTAACTTTTTCATAAATGCTTTTCATAAAATATTTAACATAAAACAATTCTTACATTGCTCTTTATAAACATCATTGATATTTTCATAAATACTTAACATAAAGCATTCCTTAGAATGTGTTCATAGCATTTAAATATTTCATAACAAGAAAAACAAGCAAAACTAAAATGTATGTTTCTATTTATTCTCAATTATATACTTTCAATTATGAATGTCTTATGAACGTTCTTTTCTTACTTTAACCTTCTACATTTGTTCCTTAACTATCCTTATTTTACTTTAACTTTCCATCCTTTATTCATTAACTTTCTTTATCTTACTTTAGTGTTCGCACCAACATCATTAACTATGAGGTAATAAACATGATGCTTCCCTTGTGGAAGACTTGAGACCATCGAACACGAGGTCATATACCTCACACCTTGGAGGTCAAAGTTTAACTTTACTTTTATTATCTCACAACAAAGAGGTTGGTACGACACTTTCTTTTTATCTTTACATTACCTTCTTATTAAATTTAGTGAGCATATCCAATGCAATCACATCATATGCAACACACTTGCAAATCATAGCTTGTACTATAAAATCTATTGCATAACGAATGCAACTTATTGCATAGCAAATGCAACATAAAACACAAACACATTTTGCAAATTATAACTTGTTCTCTAAAACTTATTGCATAACAAATGCGATGTATTACATAACAAATGAAACTTATGGCATAACAGATGCATCATATAATGCAAACTTATTTTGCAAATCATAACTTGTACACTTTTAAACATTGTGTATTTCACATGCAACTATACTTCAATTACATTAAAAATCATAGCTTGAACTTTTAAAAACATTATGCATATCAAGATGCAAATAGACTTTAAACATAACAGTTGCAGATTCATTACAAATCTTGCTTTGAATCTTTAAAACTTCTTGCATAATAAATGCGAACATACTTTAAAAAATAACTTGCATAACAATTGCAAACATATATATGAACATTTGAAAACTATTTACTTCATGCTGTAGGTGAGGTATAAACTTACCCGGACTTAGCTCTAACGTTCTCTATTTCGTTCCTGTCCCATTCCTTTTGTTTGTTGGCCTATGTGTCCTACTCAAACGATAGCCGACTTATCAATTAACTTTCTTTTCATCAATCTACTCGATTGATAATAAAATATAAATATTAAATGTTTATTTCCTTTTAACTTAACTTGGTACCCTATCGGTTTACTCTTCCCTTTACTTAACCTTATAACCCACCAGGGTTACTTTTCCTTTACTTGAACATCTCTTATTAAATCTCTCGTCACACATGACGGTTACGTTACTTAACGTATTACGGAACATTTTTTGTCTAAGAACATTATGCTAAATTGGAGTGTTCGACTCCGTTTTGACCGTTTCCTTGATAATGATGATTTTACCCCTAACGGGTTTTTCGTCTATTTCTTAACTTAATAAAACTCATTGGTTAACTTTAACATTTCATTACTTACATAATACAGAAAAATTGACACTAAGAAACACTTCCTAGAATCGAGCGTTTCGGGTATGTTTTAGCCATTTTCATAAAATGACCATTTTGCCCTTAATCTCTTTTTCTTTCATTCCTTCCTTGCCTAAACTTTAAATCCTTTAGAACTTAACATCTACAATACTTACTGCCTACAGCAGTGTAGGAAACCAAAGTTCCTTAGTGAAAACTCAGTTTTCACACAATTTACGGTTTTGGTCCCAATACAAAAATATTTGCATTTATGCCCCTGGAACCAAAAATAATATTTTTAAACCATTAGTTCTCATTTTTCATGAGCAACATTTTTGCTCAAAGTACCGCATTCAAAATCCTTTGAAAAAATGACATTTTTGTTCTTTAAATTTTTTTCTTAATTTTAACAAATTCTTGTAAAATTAAAATCTCACAAACGGTTGAGATTTTTGACGAACTGTTTGAGTGGTCTAACAGTATCGTTGAGATCTACAACTTTTGTATTTTAACTTTCTCAAAATTCCCATTATACAGGGGTGTTTTTGGGCATTTTTTAATTTTACTGAGAAAGAACTTTTTCTTTCAATTTAGTCCTTGGGGCATTTTTGTAAAAATTTATTTTTAATTAGCATCTCTACCCTTGCAAGAGCAGTTCTCACTCTTGTTTTAATCATTTTCATGCTAAATCATCATTTTTGCAAACTTAGTACTAAAATTACAAAAATAGTATTTTTTGCAAAAACTAATATTTTGCACAATAAAACCTAAATTTTCACATCACCGTGCCATAATTCATGTATCTATGGGATTTAAGCAAAACTTTGCTTGAAAGTCCACATATCTTTGAAAGAATAAAAATCAAACTAAAAATCACATAATTTCAAAACTTATCCGAAATAGTACTTTTGGTTTCTAGCCCTCTAAGAGCTCCTTTAAAGCCTTTTTCCTAAGCATTTCTCATACAAAAATGCTTTGAATTAATTTTCCTTCCTTCACCCAAGAAAACCATGAAAAACCTTAAAAAAAAGTTAAGGTTTTTACCTTAAAACTTGTTAAAATCCTTGAACTTTGCCTCTTGAACTTAAATGGGCCTATTTTTGCAAAGATTTAGGTTGAGAAAATTCTTGGAAAGGTCCAACCATGGCTGTCGTGGGTGAGAGGAAGAAGAAGAAGTGAAAAAAATGGCTAATCTCACCTTAAGTGCTTCCTTATCCAAGTGGGTGACTCATGGGTAATCAAGCGGGTTACCTAGGTGTCACCATGGGATTGGGCCACCTTTCGTGGCATGGTGGCCCAATAGTAATCCAATGGGTGTCTACTTCGTGGGGCCCAAAAATTTACACTATGTAATTTTTCACTACACAGTATTTTTCTTACACTGTCGTGGTCAAATCAGTGCAAACTCATATCCTTAGACTGTGTAAACTATTTTGCTTACCTTTGGAGGCCAAACATAACATTTCTTATTCCTTCATATTCTCTAAGCAATATTATTCCTATACTGCTTTAACTTAAACAACCCAATTTCTATACTACATGACCTTAAACATTTCAATTCTTACACTGCATTACACTTATACTGTATAACTTTATCAGTGTACTTCCTTACACTGCGTTATTCTAATACTGTATAATTTTTTTTTGTTATTATACAACATTTTTTCTTAAACTGTATTTTTCATCTTAATATAATCCTTAACTTAATGCATTTTTAGTGTAGTAAAAATACTCAGGTGTTACAATAATGATAGTAAAAAAATAATATACCATCTAGTTTATTCTTCGAATTTGAGCCCAAATAATCGAAGAGAAATTTGTCCTCATACCATTTCTTTGGTTCAATATTGCTTTTTACCACTTTCTTTTTAATGGTTAGATTCATTCTACTTTTTTTTTGGGCATAAAGATTAAATCATCCTCAACCACACTCAAACATGTGACACTCCTCTTTCCTCCTCTCTTTTAAAAGTGATTTGTTTAAAAATTTCTCATTAACCTTGGAGAAATTGAAATAGTATAGAGAAAATTATACATTATGTCATGCTTTAAAAATAGTTTTTATTCATATTATACTTAAAAATATTGTGTCACAACACTATGTTTATTATTTGTTTAAGTTATTTTATATTACAACATTTGCGGTATTTAGAGAATGTATATTTTAAAAAAAATTAGTATTTATAAAAATTCTTCAAAACACACTTCCATAAGTGTAAGAATTAATTGACCCATTGCAAAGCCCATCGGGGGCCCTGAAAAGAAAGCGGCAACACAGAAAACATACAGAGGTGTAGAGCCGGGCTCCTATTGGGTCTCCTCTTTATCCGGTCGAAAACAAGATTTTTTTTAGCTGAAAGATCCTCACCGGCTCAACCCTCAAGCACGGCGGTTTCAACATACTGGAAAATCTGACCTTCTTCTCAACCATTTTTCTTCACAGAGACGAAGTAAAAGAAGAAAACAATAAGCCACAACTGAGAATTAGGTAACAGGGAAACATAGGATTTCCAAACCAGCAGCACACAAAACCATGGCTTCCATTTCTAAGGCACCGCCGCTTCTCAACAACCTCCATAGCCATTCTCTCTGTCACCACCATTATTCTCCCGTCACTTTATCTTTCCCTTTCCGCCCAGCGACGTCGTTCCCCGCTTGCGCTGGCGCCCTAAAGACTGGCTCCGACGGCGGTGGTAGTATAATCGGCAGCCAAGAGTTGTTCGGCCCGGAATTTCTGAGGAAGCCGGTCTTGTCTCCGAGGAAGGACTTGGCCGGGACTTTGGAGGAAGAGAAGGAAATTGAGCGGCAGAGAAATTACGGCGGCGGCGATGACGACGAAGACAACGATAAATGGGTGGATTGGGAGGACAAGATTTTGGAAGATACTGTGCCTCTCGTTGGCTTCGTTAGGATGATTCTCCATTCCGAAAAGTAGAATCGCCTTCTTCTTTTTTAGTTACCAAGTTCCAAACATGAAGTTTTTTTTTTTTCCTATTTAGTTCGTAGGCGTAAGCAAAAATGCTCTGTTTAATTAATGTTTTTTAATTATTAAATTGTTTCTGTAGTTAAGCTAGAAGCAACATATCCTGGTTCTCGGTTCTTCATCGAACAAGCTGTTTAAGAATGTTTTATCCTTGTCCTACCATGCCAGCAATATTGTATTATAGATAGGTGTATGTTAAAGGGTGGAGCTTTGAAGGTATCTCTAGGGGTATATTAAAAATGCAGGATGAGACTTGCATTCTTGGGTCTTGGTAATGGTGGAGCTCTAATCTTACCTTCGTTGGGTAATTATGGTCTAATTGGGCTTTGGCTCAGGCTTGGGACTTGGGAGCTATCTGAGCTTCACTTAGTAGTGGCATGGTTGATTCTGGCGTTACGGGGCTTTTGCTTTAGAATTAAGTAGGTTTTACTTAGGTTTAGAGGTTGCTGCCAATTTGTAAATGCACCAAACTACTGGTTATTTGGTGGGGTGATAAGGTTGCTCCTCCTCCCTTCTGAGTCATTCGCAATGGGAGTATATGGACACTTCAATTTATGTGGGATTAATATGCCATGTTGGGTGCATTACCTCCCTAAGGTTACGTGCGCGTGCCTCCCTCCGTCCCTTTAACCCTTTAAACTTGATTGCCTGTTGCTCCTTTCATGGTTCACATTTCACGTGTTAAGTTTAATGGGATTGCCTCTTCTGTGGTGGTTTAAGTTGCTTCTACACTGTCCAATAGACCAGTAGGCAAGAACCTAGAGCCCAAGTTACTTCTGTAAATGCCTTCGATAATTCTTATGTCTTATTGAAGATATCTAGTGTTTTTAGCTGACTTGTGATGTTATTTGTATAGTTTGCTCTTTTGGCTAAACGTCGTTGTATGCAAATGTGGTGTTATACAGGTACGAAAGTGGAGATAGGTTGAGTCCCGAGCATGAGAAAACCATTCTTGAGAGGTTGCTTCCCTTTCATCCAGAGTATGAGAAGAAGATTGGATGTGGAATTGATTACATCACGGTATTTGTCTCTCTCTACGTCCCCACCCATTTTCCTCGTACTCATATGATGTTTCTAGAATGATGCTCTCTAATTTTATGATTCATCTAAAGAATCTCTAGTGGCATGCTTCGTCTGGTTAAGCTTATTAAAAATGCCTTCACTTAGTTCCTTGTATACTCCATATAGCTTATTGGGAGTTCTTAGTGTTAGGAATGTGTACAATTAGAGAATAAATAAATCGAGTTGTTCTTGAATCAGATTTCTAAAGGTCACATGTGTGCCTTCCTTGATGAACAGGTTGGTTATCATCCTGATTTTGAAAGATCGCGATGTCTGTTCATTGTTCAAAAGGATGGAAAGTTAGTTGACTTCTCGTATTGGAAATGCATCAAGGGCCTGATCAGAAAGAACTATCCTTTGTACGCAGATAGCTTCATTCTAAGACATTTCCGGCAGCGGCGTAAGCGTAGTTTATGAAGTTAGAATCAGTTTCGACTACTCTACCTTGTATGAAGAATTTTTTTCTTCTTTTTCCCTTGTTGGAATATGTCTTTTTCAAGCGAGCCTGTTGAAACCAGAAGTAGATATTGAAAATTCTTTTTGAGTTGTAATTGGAAAGAAGCAACTTGAATTAGAATTTTGGTTTGATGCCGTATAACAAAACTGTATTTGGGTTCTTATGTGGTTGATAGCTTATATTATTCGAGCGTTTGCCAAGTCCTTTTGCATGAGATGCTGTTTTTACTGATTTTTGGTGGTTATGAATTCCAAGAGATATATATATATATATATATATATATATATATATTGTTTTGTGGGTTGCTGACTTCCTGCAGAGATTAGTCTCCCTTTTTCTAGTCGACTTAGGCCTAATCTTTACGCCAATGAGAAAAGATCCAGTCATGCTAGACAAGATCAACATCGAAGTGTTTTTTAGGACGAAATTATCACAATTAACCCAGAATTTTTAGAATTAAGAATGATTAATTTGACACGATTTCGTCATATAATAGATAAATTTTTTATTTTTTTTTAAAAACCAATTGCATGTCATCAGTTTTTCAGTTTTGGTAACTCTTCCATACCGTTTTCCTTCATTTTTAATTAATAAAATTGTACCAATACTATACTAGTACTTCGTTACAGGCAGAGGACATTTTCGCACTCCCAATCACTAATAATCAATTCATGAGAGAATAAGCCTAAATTCCTGATCAATTGGTGCAATGTTCCCCATTGTCTCTTATCCTACCCCAAATCCTGAAGTCTTGAAAAAGGGTAGAATATAATTGTCAATTATTGACACCCCTGAAAATCTTGGAAACGAGAGAAACATTAACACTCAATTACAGAGAAAACCACACAGAGAGAAACCCGAAGGACCCGACAAAATACCAAGTGAATAATCAGAGTCTACAAAGTCATATAGAAAAACAAGGTCAGAATTATTTTTATATATTAAACCATAATCCAAAGTACCATTTAACATATTTTAATAACCATTTCATAGCTAACCAGTGCTCTTGACCAGGATTTGATGTATATTTGCTTAAGAAACTTACTGCATAGGCCAAATTTGGCTTGGTGCAGATCATTGAACACATCGATGACCCTACTGCACTTGCATATGGAATTTTTTCCATTTGCAACTTTTTTTCTTTGATTGATGGGGATAACTCTACAGAGAGTTTGAAGCGAGCAGCCAATGGAACTTTAACTGCACTTTAACTGCCTTGGCATGGTCCATTAAGAACTTCTGAACCACTTTCTTCAAGTACTCATTCTGAGATAGGCGAAGGGTTTTCAGTTTCCTGTCTTTGATAATCTCTGTCCCTAAAATTTTTCTAGCCATACCCAAATCTTTCATATCAAACTAACATCTCCTTAACTTCTCTGACTCTCTATGGCTCCTTGCTAGTAATGAGCATATCATCTACATATAGTAGAAGATATATTTGCTTTCTCTGAGTTGGGGTCCTTAAAATATAAACAGAAACCGTACTCATTCCTTTTAAACCCAGAATTTATCACATGATGATCAAATCTCCTACACCATTCTCTAGGAGTTTGTTTTAGTCCATATGATGACTTTTCAATGGACAAACCTTTATCGATTTCTCTTTTACCTCGAAGCCAAGGGGTTTGTTGAGGGTTTTTGGTTCCCCGGCTAAAACCTGACGGGTCCGTCGAATGTATTACCAGAGAGGCATGGGTGCCCCCACTCGGATTTGCCTCCCGCGGGTGGAGCACGTCCCCTAAGATTCGAACCTTTGACTACTTGTATAAGAGGGCCTTAAGTCTATCCCAGGTACCAATCCAACTAACAAAGTTGGATTAGTACCAGGGGATATGCTCCCCCTGTGGGAGGCAAATATGAGCAAGGGCCCCTAAGCTCATCCAGCAATACGTTCGAGGGACCTGCCAGGCTCCGGCCAGGGACCAAAAACCCTCAACAGGGTTGATTCATATAATTTTTCTCCTTGAGATCACCATGCAGGAATGCGGTCGTTACGCCCATTTGTTCTAGTTCCCAATCCTTTTGAGCCACTAAAGCAAGTACTGTCTTGATTGTCCACCAAGCTAGCTTTAATCTTTTAGGTTCCCCATGCCATCTTTTACCCTAAATATCCATTTGCTGTAACACCCCGAAGTTAATTAAGTGTAATTAGAATGCTAAATGGTGAATTAGTGTGCTATGATGAGTGTTTTGAACTTAATTTGATTATTTTGTGAAAATTTAGTAACCTTGTATTGTTTTACTCTTTTAATGATTTTTAATTGTTCCAAATTGTTTTTAATTGTTAATTTAAGTTTTAACAAAAGTAATTTGATTTGAAAACAGTGTATAGTTGCACACAGTATTGTGCAGCTAATTTCTCTCCTCTTTTCTATTTATTCCATTTCTTCCTCTCTCTCCTCATTTTTCACGTTCACTCTCTCTCTCTCTTCTCTCTCTCGTCTCTCTCTCTCTTGGTTTACTCTCTCTCTCCCTTTTTCTTTCTAAAATTTTTGAAACAAAATTCGTTTTCAAGCTTCGGGATTATGGATTGAAGGCTCGGGAACGCGATTGAGCAACCACAAACTCGATTCAAGCTTCGATTTAAGGTTAGTTTTCAAAATTTCTAAAGTTTCTCAATTTTTCAAATTTTCTTGCATTTTGAAATTTCAGAGTTTCTAAGTCTAGAAAAGCTTTGATCTAGCTTAGAGTAACTTAGATTAACTAGGATTGAAACTTTATTTCATCAAAAACGGATTGAAATCGAGATTTTTTATTTTTTCTCTATTTTCTCTATTTTTGGATTTTTGAGAAAATCTTGATTAAAACTTGTTTTAATCCATTAAAAAGTGTTCTATTATGATTTTTTATTGTTCATGATGATTATCCATGCCTGGGAATTGAGAAAACAGGTTAGATTTGAGAATTTGAAATTCGGAATGCCGAGACCCGTGCTTGAAAAATTCTAAAATTTTCCCAGATCGGCAGGCCGAACTTCGTGTTCGGCAGGCTGGATTCATCCGACCGGCAGGCCGAACCTGGGAATGTTCGCCCGACCGGACTTGGCTTTCCGGCAGGCCGAACTGTGCAGTTTGGCAGGTCGAACCAGGGAAATCGACAGGCCGACTGAGCAAGGAAAAATTTTGTGATTTTCACCCTTTTTAATTGTTTTGAATCCTGATTTGAATTTCAATTTTATATAATGATTCTATAAACCTAAATGGCACACTAGGACACCTTGAGATGATTTAGTATCATAGGATACCTCAGGTTAGATACTAATGGACTAAGTTACTATGCATTTAGGATTTACGCGTGGATCTGCGGAGCTAACATATAGTGGACTAGGATTACGGTGTGGGACACCGACACGGATATTGAGGTAGGACTTCTACCCCTTCTTTGTTAGCCAGTTTTAAATATTTTGGCCTCAAAGGGATTTTTATGAAAATGTTTTCAAATGATTTGTTGACAAAGGGTTTCTATTAACGGTTTTTTGAAACAATAGATTGAGGTGGATTTCATAATAAACCTCATAATAAATATAAATGATTATATGTGGTAAAGAAGAGATTTTATTAATCGAA
Organism: Artocarpus hirsutus; assembly: GCA_946598075.1. NCBI lineage: Eukaryota > Viridiplantae > Streptophyta > Magnoliopsida > Rosales > Moraceae > Artocarpus > Artocarpus hirsutus. The sequence continues at coordinate 70,902 of CAMOHE010051269.1, forward strand.
AGATATATATGTATATATATATATATATTTGAGGGTATGATGCCATATCAGAGATCGGGTCGTGTAGTGAACGACCTTGGGGGCAGGTCTCGAAACCCAGCTAGGTCACTACGGTGGTGAATTACATATGGTTTGCCCAGAGAAGGAAAATTGTATTCTTTCTGGTTGACCTATTTGAATTGTTTTGGTAAGATTATATTTTTGTTAAATTCTCATTTAATTATTTATTTGTTTAATTGTTCTAGCTTGTTTTCTATATATTTATTTGGTTACGCAATTTCTCTTAAAATTGAATAATTTTCAAATATAGTCCTACTAAGCCTTTCGCTCACATTTCTATTTGTTTTAAAATCTTAACCCTAGGTGGATATCAACATAGGATTGGAGAAGAGTCCGCTGACCGGACTTACTATCAGTAGAAGATTGGGTAGGTTAAATTACAATTCAAGGCATGTAAGATTTTAACTTCTCTTTTATTTTGGACTGTGGTTGTATCATAATATTGTCAGTACTATATGTGTGTGCACAATATGTGGGCCAGTGGGACCCATACGCGTTCCACCCCACACACACATCTATTTTAATATTCTTTTTATTTGCTTAATCATTATGACGATTTATTTCATTTCCTTAATTTCTTTCATTTAAGTGGTTTTAAAATTATCACTTTTTAATTATAAATTTGAATTTTAAACCTTGTTTTTAACTAAATCTTTATTTAATTAACTTAATTAAACCACCACGTCACCTCCCGTACTCCGGGGCGTGACATTTGCAGTCAACTATCTTTTGCTTCTTTGGTTTATCAACCAATATCCAGGTTTTGTTCTTTATTAGTGACTGCATTTCTTCCTCCATAGTAGCCTGCCATTGTCTTGCTTGAGGACCTGCTATTGCTTCTGCATACGTTCTAGCCTCATGATTACTTATCTCTTCTGCAATATTTAAAGCATAAGCAATCATGTTGCCGCCTCTATATCTCTCTTGCTTAATATTCCTTCTTTGCCTATCTCTTGAGAGAACATATTCTTGCAGATTTGGGCCAGCGACAGTTGAAGGATCGTACGTGAGATATGGTGATGAATTTACTTATTCTTCTAGCACTGATTGTGTCACTAGAGATTCTTTTGTTTGTTGTTCCAAATTTGTAATTGGGGAATGATTGTTGACATCATCAGTTGAGGATTGATCTTAATTCTCCACCTTAATTAGAAGCTTTTGTGTTTGTTTGGTACTTGTTCCTGCAAAATCAATAAGACAGCAATATCCTTTTTTTTTGGCGAAAAAGGCATAACATTTTCATTGAAAATAACATCTCTATTGATGACAATTTTAAAGTTTGGTCCATTTTTAACAGAGAGTCTATAACCCTTGACGCCCTCTAGGTAACCTAAGAAAATGTATTTCATCGACCTAGGGTCTAATTTTCCTTCCCTCTAGTGTACAAAAGAATAACACCCAAAGACTCTTAATTTGCTTAAATTTGGTGGTTTCCCTATCCAGCATTCCTCGCGGGTTTTGAGTATTATGGGTTTACAGGGGCATCTGTTGATTAAGTAACAAGTTGTATCAACAACTTCACCCTAAAAGGTCTTGCTAAGACCTGCTCCAAATAACATGCATCTTACTCTCTCTACAAAGGTGCTATTCATTCTTTCTGCTGTACAATTCCGTTGTGGGGTTTTTCTTATAGTCCTATGTCTTAGAATCCCTCTGTCTACATAGTATTGAGTAAATACTTCATAACATAACTCCAAACCATTATCGGTTCTTAGGGCTTTCAATTTTTTACTGGTTTGGTTCTCTTCTAAGACCTTCCACTGTTTAAATTTATCAAAACATGTATCTTTAATTTTTAACAGATAAACCTCGCTTTCCTAGAATGGTCATCAACAATAGAAAGAAAATATCTATGTCCTGCATAGGTTGGCACTTTCTCAGGTTTCCACAGATCAACATGGACTTAGTCAAGGGGATTCTTAACTTTGTAAAAGGATGATGTGAAGCTAAGCCTATTTTGCATTCCTAGAATGCACTGTTCACAAAAGTCAAGCTGATTTACTCTATCTTTCCCAAGAAGTCCCTGCTTGGTTAGCTCCTATAGGCCTCTTTCATTGATATGGCCTGATCTTTTATGTCATAGAGTTGCAGTTCTCCTTAGTCACTGCTGCAGCTATCCAGTGACTGTGTGCCCTTGTAAGACATAAAGGCCATGGTGTTTCCTACCTTTCATAACTATCATAGAGCCTCTCAAAAATCTTCTAAGACCCCACCTTTAACTTTGTAAAAATAACCTAAGTCATCAAGAGCACCCAATGACACTAAATTCCTTCTAAGATTAAGGATGTGTCTTACATCCCTTAACACTTGATGTGTTCCATCATTCGGTTTGATGGTGACTGAGCCAATACTAGTCACAAAGCAAGATTGGTTATTGCCCATTAGAACCTTTCCTCTATTTAGAGGAGAATAGTCTATGAACCAAGATTTCTTGGGGCACACATGATATGTGCACCCAGAGTCAAGAATCCATTCATCTTCTTGTTGACTGACTCCCACCACCAGTGTTGAGGTGTTGAGCTCCCAGGCCGGAGCCTGGCGGGCACCTCGTACGTGTTGCTGAGAGGACCCCTGCTCGGGGAGGGACCAAGCTCGGAGTTGCCTCCCGTGGGGGGAACGCGTCCCCCAAGAGTCGAACCGTATCCTCTTGAATAAGAGGGTCTTAGGGTGACCCCTGGCTCCTGGGGGACACACTCCCCTTGCAGGAGGCAACTCCGAGCTAGGTCCTTCCCCGAGCAGGGGCCCTCTCGGCAATACATTCGAGGTGCCTGCCAGGCTTTGGCCGGGAAGCTCAACACCTCGACATAAAACGCACGTTCGGATGGAAAGAGGAATGGGATAAGGGCCGACAAAAAATATATAAAAGAGTATTAGCTCATCCGACATTCGTCTTCGAGGAATGACGGTATATAGTTTATCCTCTATCATTCCTCTTTGAGGAATGTCGGAGCTACCAAAGCTCTATAAAATAGTCCTGCCATTCTGAAGGAATGGAATAAAGGGACTACCTATTAATCTTATTCGGCCCGCCATTCCTCTTTGAGGAATGGGATAAGGGCTGACCTATTCAATTAAAAGTTGGTAAATCAAATCTAGCGTTTCCCTGTTCTGCAGGGAAAACTACCTTAAAAAAAATTTGACAAATTTTTATTAGTCAAATTTTAATTAGTAAAATTTGATTTACCAATACAATACCTATTCTATACCGTATGGAGCCGACATCGGTCAAGTATAACGTGTCCTGTAACTAGAGGCGAATAGTGGTTCACCACTCCACGTCCTCTAGTTACAATAGGGGACGCCCAAGGTTATGGCTCACTACTCGGGGAGGGTCCCAGCTCGACGGTGGCTCCCTCGGACGTATTGGGTCCAAGTCGCCCTCTGCTTAGGGAGAGGGGCAGAGCTTGTATTTTGCTTCCAGTGAAGGAGCGCGTCCCCCATGAGTCAAACTCGTATCCTCTTGAATAAGAGGGTTTTAGGGTGACCCCTGGGTACCAATCCATCCAATTGGATGGATAATTGGATGGATTGGTACCCAGGGGTTACCCTAAGACCCTCTTATTTTGGATGGATTGGTACCGAAGGGTCACCCAAAGACCCTCTTATTCAAGAGGATACGGGTTTTACTCCTGGGAGACGCGCTCCCCCTGCGGGAGGCAACTCCCAGCTAGGTCCCTCCCTGAGCAGGAGCCCTCTCGGCAATACGTTTGAGGTGCCCGTCAGGCTCCGGTTGGGGAGCTCAACACCTCAACAACCAGCATCTCTAAATTTTCATATTCCTCTTCTTGAATTGCTGCTGCGGTGTCATCACCCCAACATGCTTTTACTTTGCTAGCTTCTTCTTTTTCCATTCCTTGTAGAACCTCTTGATATGTCCTGTCTTATTACAGAAAGTAGCCCTTTCTCTGGGCAAATCTTGATTTTGATCTTGAATTTGATTGAAATTTCTGCTTATTTGGATCTCTTTTTGGAGTTTTACCCCTTGACCTTGAGAACAAGCCCTCATATGCTTTTGTGTCTTTTCTTTGAGACATCTCAAACTTGATCTCCGATTCCCTTGATCTAAGAGATGTCCTCTACAAAGAGACTTTCTTTGCCATATTTTATGGCATTTTTAACTTCTTTAAAAGTTTATGGTAAGGAGATCAGGACGATTATGGCATGATTTTCTTCTTCTATCTTTTCCCCTATGTTGGCTAAATCTATTATAATCTTGTTAAAGGCATCAAGATGTTTCTCTAAACTTTTAGTAGTATCCATTATGGAACTGAACAGGCTCCCTTTCAAGTAGATTTTTTTTATTAGGGACTTTGTCAAGAAAAGTTGTTCTAGTTTAAGTCATACATTTACAGCCGCTTCTTCAGTAACCTGTCTGAGACATTATCGGCCAAATAAATGATAATCGTAGAGTAGGCGATTTCATGCATTTTTGCTTTCTCCTCTTCTGTCCCCTTTGCATCTTTCATGTCTCTGAGGGCTTTAGCAACATTTTAACTCCTTCCTCCAAAGCCCAAAATCGTTAGTGCCATTGAATTTCTCCAGTTCAAACTTAGTTGTGTCCATCTTCTTCTTTTCCTTTGAATCTTTATTAAGAACTCCTTAGAAGACCCCTTGAATCTACAAGATGGTGTCTCTCAGATGCTTTGATGCCACTGTTGTAAAGATACCAATTCTAGATTTGAGAAACCTTATCTTAGATCACATGCACATAAGAACACAAAGGATCTGTTTCACTAAGGTTCAGACCTGTCTTATGTCCCCGTTGAGCTCTTCTTGTAAGATGCTCTTTTCCATTATTAGAGATGAATATTACACCCCCACGATTCACTGCTCAAAGAGGAAACTCTAACCCCTAATTGTAGACAAAACCACATAGAGAGAAACCCTAAGAACCGTGAGAACATACCCAGTGAATAGAGACAAAATCCTGAACCCTCTACTTAGATTCTCTCACAGACAAAAGTATCTTTGACCTTTCTTTCTCTCTCTAAACAGATTCCCTCTCACAGGAGTTTCTCTCTCTAACACTCAAAGAAGACAAAGTGAGAAGAAAATCAATACAACACAATGGGCTCATTTGGTAGTGTTTTTAAAATGGATGAAAATGATTTTGTTTTGAAAAATGAGAATTTTTAAAGAATTGTGCTAAAATTATTTTTAAAATTTTTGCTTCAAAAAGCATACAAAAATATTTTAAAAATTCCTAAAACAATAACAAACGGGGCCAATCTATTTAATATGCTTTTGTATGAGACAGTAAACCTAAATTGAGATCCTACTGCGTGTAGCGCTCCATGTGTAGCGATCTCCTTGGACTTATGAGTTGCATTCCTGATGTTTCCCCTAAAACGACGTGTTGCCCTCTTTCCCCGATGGAAACTTCAATCTCTCTATACTGTCGTTTAGAGGAATTATTTCTAAAGGAGGTAGTATATCTTGAGCTACACGCCACAGAATGAGTTTACAGCGACCATGGATCTTACACTTCCATATCATTTTCCACGAACTGCTTGGATCTCCAAATCTCCGTCGTTGGGCAACCCAATAAGCCCCATTGACACTTAACTTACCACTAGATGAGCCCTACCACACTAGCTTATCTGGCATAGAGCCCTTTTCTCGTTAAACAAATGTCATCTTGTTCTTGGTTGGTTAAAAAGTTTACGGTTTAAATCCATTCACGGACGACTTCTTCTTCTCTTTTTTTTTTTTTTTTTTTGGATCCGTGTGGTGGAGCGACCAATATCGACGTAAACAACACTACTTGCGATATTTCACACTGAATGCAACATATCTCGAACCACGTGTTTAGGGGCAGATTGAGAAATATCCTTGAAAAATGATTTGACTTTTGTATTCGTTTCAAAATCTTTCTTTGGTTTTTGGAAGGTCCTAGCACTTGTTGCACTAGCTGGTACTTTCCGAAAATTGCTTTGCCAATATATAGTAGAAGGCTCTATTCGTAAGCATCATCTTTGACTCTTCGTTTTCTATTTTTTTCTTCTCTCTCAAAGTGTGAAATGATTCCATGAGGGCGTGGCAAGACATGATGAAATAACATTAGACAAAGGCTTGTTGAGGTTATTTCTCATTTCATGTGGGTGTCCAAATCAAGTCCTGCAAAGCAAATTAGCAACTACTATTTTAGTAAAAAGTTTGTTGGTCAGATGATTAATGCCGATGGGGCTAATCACAATCATTAAACTAAGAACAAAGTTTAGAAGTTTGTTTGGATGTTCATGCGTTTTGACTCAACATTATCACCAGTCACCAAATAGTGCGTGGAAGTTACCCACGTTAGATATTATTAAGGGAAAAAGATTCCAAACTATGCCAAGTGCCAACATATTGGAGCTAATATTGGAGGCAATTTCTTGTCACTTCCACAGAAACGGTTGAAATATGCCCTTCCTTTTCCCTCCATTATCTTGTAAAAAAAAAAAAAAAAAAAACAAAGAGAAAGAGTTGGTCCTATTCAAATGGCATTTGGCATTCCCCTTTCCAATACGAGGAAGGTAGTTGCTAATGATTTTTTGTTCAGTTGCTTTACTTCCAATCTCAAATTGCTGGTAATCATGGTACCCTACACTATTATTATTACATATAAATACTGCCAAGTGAGCATGCCTAGTTTTGATATTCTCTTTTTTTTTTTTATGCTTTTATTTAGGTATATATAAACACTGTGCATAACTTTTATATAGTGTTTGAGAGAACGGTTAAACTGAAATATTAATTTGAAAACTATAATATATAAAAATTTTATATTATTATAATTTTTTATTTTTTTTTTTGACCGTAAGAGTTTACATTATTTATTAGTTGAAACAGACTCAGACACTAAACTGAGGCTTAAATGGGCTGATAGCCTAGTGTTTGTCGTTTTTTACAAATGGCCTTGCTCCACAAGCAAATCCGCACATTCACAAATTCACTTGAAAAGTCCACAGTTCTCTCTCTCTCTCTTCCTCCTATTTCCCTCTCTTACTATTTTTTGTCCTCCGCTAGAAGAAAAGTTCAGCATTCAATGTAATTGTTTGCACTACTTTTCCCCATTTTCTTTGGCATTTTTTTGAAGACTTCAGCTGAAAAGGACTAGCTCTTAGAACATAAAAGTCTCATCTGTTTTTAATATTATCATGTTTTTTTAATTTTATCCTATTCGGACAACTTAATGCGTCTTGAGTAGGAAAACAAAAATATGAACTCGAACAAAGAAATTTTAAAATAACGGCAGGCCATCCTCGTTTAGTTATATTAGTCAATAAATAATAGTATTATAAGAGATTAGTGAAGAAACGGCATGTATAATAGTTTATTCACCTGCCCGAAGTGTAAGCCTTGAGAAAACGACTTCAACCAATTGCCGTCATACACTTTTCACATTTATATTTGTTGCCGTAATGGGATGGAATTAATCAAATTAAGCTTTAAAATATGTTTTCATTGATTCAGTTGTTGTTTAAGAGATCAGGCTTCTTATTTCGGAATCTTTTTTTTTTTTTTTTTCTTTTCACATGCCGATCTAAGATATTTAATCATATAATTGTTAATAATGGTAAGATTTTTTTTTTTTTTTAACTCCAAATACAACTGTTGGCTTGAACAAATGGAGATTGGATAGAAATATTTACAAACCATATTCTGATTGAAATAATAGAGGAAGAAGATATATGGCAGATTTTTTGGTAAATTAGAAAACACAATATTAGATTTTGGAAATTATTTGAATTTATCATGTAATTAAATTTAGTAAATTTGAGATTTATAGAATTCGTCCCATGATTAAATTTTAGCATACACGATCAATCTGGTAAAAGGGGGATTAACGAGATTAGTCCCGTAAAGTGCCATATTATATACAATTGCTTAAGGTTAGCATTATTTATTTTTATTTACATATGATTTATTGATTTTCAATCATAAGATTATTTTTTTATCATTATAATTCTCTTTTAAAACAAAATGTTGTTGATATTTTTACTCTCTGGATTTTAGTGTTTTGATAGTTTTAGTCCTAAGATTAAAATTACTTAAGAATTTTTTAAAAATTTAATGAAAAGAATCACATTAATATTACATAGTAACTGAAAGTGAAAAAAAAAAAGTAGTAGTTTGATAGCAATGTTTAACGAAATAGTTCTATTAAATGCAAAAAGTTATAGTTTATTAAAATTTTTAACAATTCAAATATAGATTGTCTTTGCTAAATTTCAAAAATCTTTCGTTAATTTTAATATCAAGGACTATATATATAATCGAAATTCAAGGGATTTGGGAGAGACCAAGGCAACAATAATTTTTGCTAAAAAAATGATAAGTGGTGTTTTAACACTAGGTCCAGTACTACTTTTAGGATTTACTAATACCATAAGTAGAACAGTAGTTACTAAATAATTGGTCATCTGCTAATTGTTGAAGACTCCAAATAAGATCTTGCTACCATGCCACCACCATCATCAGTGATGAGTGACACAATAACAAATTTAAGGATTAATTGTATCAATAACCTAATAAAAGATACTTTATTGACTTGAAATATACTTCTAAACTATAGGATATTCATTGAATTTTATTAAACTATATTATATATTTTTTTAATATAAAGTGATTTTTAACCTAGATCACAAAGAACGATGGAAAATAGATCCATTACAAACTAGAAACTCTAATTTCATCGAGAGTAAACAAAGCACGTGAAGAAAAAGTAATCAAATTAAAAATAACATAAAATTTATAGTGATTTATCTTAAATATAAAAGCTCGTTTATCTTTAACCTCTAAAAAATTTACTATAATAAATAAGTTTATGAGAAAAAAAATCATATAACACTTAACTTTTTGTGTTTTCTCTAATCAATCCTATGAGGTGTTTGAAAGGTAGTAGGAACCAGTGGTAATCAGTGGTGAGAACCACTTTTATTGTAGCATGTAAGAGCTTTACACTGTAGCAATTTTTTTTATTGTTACTGTAGCATGTGAAAATTTTATACCATTTATAACTGAGTTTGTGATAAAAATTACAGTTTCTATCCCTTTTATCAAACACCCAATAATTCTATACTCCTTTTAAATGTAAGAAAAGTACAGCATTTAATTTTTATGAGTGTGAAATCCTTAAGATATCCTTAATAAAATCTTGACGGGGCAATGAAATTTTGGTCAGAGGCTTCCCGCCTCCTTCTAGCTCCTGTAGCAACCTTACTGATAAGACTGCTCTCTGTAATTATTTATGTAATATAATAATTCGTCAGACCATTGAAGTGGTTCCACAGCTTCACATAACAAACAACTTGCGAATTAAAGGAAAAATATACACAAAAAGGTGGTCTGTCATGGTGATGTGTATATCTGAGAATAAGCAAATTAGAAAACCATGCAATCGGCTACTGGGTGATTGTACAGCCAGTCAAGTAAGTCATTTTTTTTTCCTTTTGGCTGGAAAGAAAGAAAGACGTGTTCTCTTCCCAATCATTGCTAATTTTAACCAAGAAAGTAAAGATTTTCTTTGGGAAAGAGAAAGATAGAGACCAAGCACACCCCAGATAGCGAATAGGCTTTCTGAGAATAGCAGGCACTATATAACCATTATAGGATTCTCTGCAACCTGAAGCTTATTCATTTGGTAGATTTCTCCTCCCTACTTTCCAAGGGACTTGGTAAAATCAATAAAAAATAACAGTTCATTGACTCAAATACTCGTACAATTGTACTCTTCCTTCCTCCTCCTCTTTGATCGTAAAAATTACAGTAAGAAAGTAACTCATTGTACTACCATTTTTTGGTACAAAAGAAATTCGTCACGCAACCGAGCGTGTCCCAAATTCCGAGGCCTCTGGCCGTCTTGTTTGTCCCCCAGGTATCTTTTTCTTTATTTACTAATTTTCTTTTTGCGCGATTAAAAACACATTTTTTTCAATTCCAATCGAGGAAAGTGCGTGCCTGCCCCTGAATTCCACGTGACAATTATGCCTTTTTCCTCAGGCTTGTCCGCTGAAATTTTTTATAAATAACCAATTTGAATGACTTTTTTTTTT